>JAUTXW010003898.1:0-277500 GCA_030620095.1 Kuschelorhynchus macadamiae
CCGAGTGACTACTCCAATTCAGTTTGCTGTCAATGTATAAGCTGAGAAATTTGAAAATGATCTAATCTCACTAGAATTTTAAAAAATCTTTGAATATCAAGTCAACCTGGTAATTGAGTGGTAGTTAACCATATCTTCAGTATAACCTTTCTTATGAAGTGGTATAACTTCACCCAATTTTAATTTGTCAGGATTATTACTTGTTTTTATACACAAGTTAAAACTATAACAAAGTGGGTGCTTAATATATTGTCAGATATCATTAATCGCAAATATGGGCATATCTTCATTGTTGCAACAAGCCTTTTCATCAGTAGTAATTAAGGAAAAATAAATAGATAAATTATAGTTAGGATGGTTTAGTGTATTGTAAGGTGGGAGTTGAGGCAAAGTAGCCAGTTTATTTTCAATATCCTCTGAGAAACACCTGCAGAACGAGTTAGCAATAGACAGTGGTTCTGTAGAGGCAATATAACTATCTGTTATTTTTCAGGGTTATTGTTTGTTTTCACTCTACCTAGATTTGAATAGTTTTAAAAGGATTTACTGAATTTATAATAATCTGCTGAGAAAAATTTGGTTTAGCTAAATAAATTTTTAATTGGAACATTTTTTTTTGCATCACTGTAAAATTGTTTCATGGCTTGAGAATTAGTATTCACACTTAACCAGAAGAGATTTAAAGTTCATTGCTAGCCTTCAGAATATCATCATCAACCCACCCATTTGACTTAGAACCTTGTAGGGTAACCCTTGATATAGGACAAGTTAAGTCCAAAAGATAACTAAGGGAATTATGAAAGAAGTTCTAAGCTTCATTCACCAATGATTGAATGGGTGCATTTCTAACAAGATATAGAACAGAAGCGCAGTAGTGCAAATGAAGTTGAATAATAGTTCTAAAAACAGTAATTCGTGCAAACAAAGAATGATGTCTTGAGATTCCAGAAAAGAAAAACAGTTCTTTTTCTAATTTTTTACTGCATATATATGTAATGTTTTTTAAATGATAGCACATTATCCAGGGCAAAACCAAGATACTTTATGTCAGTGACCCATTCAATGACCTCATTGTCAATCTTAAGTTTAAAATCAGAAGCATCAATACTCAATTTTATGATGGCTACCAATTATGATGGCTTTGGTTTTAGAGACATTAACTTGAGTTTATGTACCACAAAAAAGATATAGATCAAGTTTAGTTTGAGACAAAAATCTTTTTACAAACATGTTTTTCTTTTTTCTACCTCCTACTACAAATACAAAGCTCAAAATTTGAGCCTAATCATTGGACAGTGCAGAATCTACAACAAAGCTGTTCACATAATCGAAGTTGCAAAAAAAATTGTCTAATAAGCTAGAGCTCTGCTTACGTTACCATAGTAGGTTCAAATATTGAGTAAGATGCATATGCACATCATCAATTAATATTCATTCATTCATTAAAAGTTAAAACCAAATCAATAAAACTATCTCAGTTATTGTTAGGCTTAAGAAGATTTACATTAACATCTCCACATAAAATAACCTTAAAATACAGTAAAACCCTGACTATCCGGGCGCGGATTAATCGGGCTGCAGCTTATCCGTGCGCGTGTTGGCCTTTCTTAGAATTTCCAAATAGGTGTTTTATTTGTATGAGCAATAAAATGTAATCCGTGACATCTATATTCTTGGTGATTTTAAAGGAAATGGGATTCTAAGATTCAGTATTATTATATACGACGTAACATATTAAAAAAAAAAATTAAAATGCACTGTCTTGAAAAATATGTTTGCATTTTGTATTACATTCTTATTGAATTGTTAAATTTACTAATAATTTTCCTGTAGATTTCATTATTTTTTGAGCTGATGTGCAAAACCAGGACGAGTTTAACAAATCAGTGTGTTAATACATTTAAAAATTTATTTAAACAACAATGATAAATCAAAATACAAGAGTTCTAACCACACTACACCATAACTTGTTACGTTTTGGACGCGCGTTTCGCTAACCAAGTTAGCATCATTAGCAGATGACATAAACTAAAGTAACTCATCCTAACCAAGACTATTTATAGGTAAATGTGGAGTCTTCCGGTTCGTCTCGTCGAAAGCAGACCTCTGTGTTATTAACATAAGTGGTTCCACGTGTTCGGTTTTGCTGCTTTATTTCGGGGGGAAACGAGAGACTCAACCGCTCAGAGTGGAAACTAACGACCCCGCAAGAAAGGGAGCAGACGCTGTGAACGTGTGAGGCCTAGTTGTTCCTGCATTCTATCCCGTTTGTCTGCCGCAGTTCTACATAGAATAATAGTGAAATGGCCGCTATGTGGCGGGAGTGGGAGGGGTAAGGGGACAATTTGAAAGAAAAGGTCATCTCGTGAGACCAGTAGTACTCTCAAGGGGCACCTAGTGGAAGCCAAGATGCATGTCAAAAATTAAAAAGTTGTATAAATAAATAGAACAAGGCAGGAGCTGTCTCCGATGCGATTTATTTCGCAGCCTGAAAAGTTAACAAACTAGGCCTGGCCGAATACCTAAGGGTGAAGGCCAAATCAAACGAACAACAACAACAACAATAGGTAAATGTGGTCACACTTGGTTGCATCCGACTGCACCGTTGTTAAGTAAACAATAGAAGGGACTATAACGCATAGGCCAGGCCATCTGTCTTTATTTAGTGCTTTCTTACCACAAGTGATGTGCCATATAATGTATGTGTATTCTGTACTCAATTTTTTACGTGTAAAGAATCAATTCTTTACATGACCATATTTTGTCGTAAGGAATGTAAAAAGTGTAAACAATGTAAAAAATTCAAAACAAACTAAAAATTACCAAAAATACAAGTTTTTAGAAAAAATATGAACTCTGCAATCAAAATGTATACGCCAAACGATAAATAAGAGAATAAGATATTTAAATAAAACAAATATATTGTTACTTGTTACTCTTTAATATTAACCTACATAGTAGGCATGATATGTATTATGCAACTGACAGAAACAAAATATAATACCCTCAAACATTAACATACTTATACTAAAGATTACAAAACTATAACAATATTTGGCAGTTGGCACGTAGGTACATTATTATTAATAATCGTCACATTTTTGTCGCATATATTCAATGTATAATAAACATGGAGAAGTTTCTTTGAGCAATCAAAAGTTAGCCTGTTTCATAATGAAGAATGGACGTACGACCAGTTAGAAAATAGACCTTCTATTTGAGCCTATGATCCAGGTAACTGAACTAGTTTGATAGCGATTTTTGAGAGATTTGGATGTATAATTTTTGACATGTACCAAAATACTACTGGATCGGTAACATTTTTACCACTAAGTATTTTGAATACCCCAGTGTTTTCTTTAAAAGCATGTAAACTGGTAATGCCCTCGGCTTCCAAATTAGTAAGCAAAAATTCATGAATTACACCAATTGTGATGCTGACAGTCTGGAATCTGCATCTTTGTGGAAAAGTGGGTGTAGGGAAAATGCCGATAACGCATACACATTTAATGCCTTTTTTTGTGTTGAAGTCTTTGATTTAAATGCACAAAATTCTCAGGAAATTTAAGGTTTTTCCATAAGTCTGTAGCTGCAGCCGCAGAAAAATCTGAACTTTGAGTTCTTTTTATCAATTCACAAGCTGGATCAAAAATCAGCAAAATCATTCACAATAAGATTTTTCATGATATTTAAATTTTTGATTAAGCAGGCATACGAAACTCTGTACGAACACCATCTCGGGTCACAAGGTAACTTCATTCATGATCCCTTTTGTTCCACAACTGCTTTTTCAAAGTCGGAATGCTTGAATTCTTTTAAAACAATGCTGACTTTTTTGTGCATTCTTCATCCATTATATCTTTGGAAGAAGATTAGTAGTGTGAGAATTGCAATTAGAATGCCAAATTTGAATAAGTCGGCACACTTTGAGCATAGCTGCTGCATTATCAGATACTACATCGGATTCGCTAGTATTGTACAGTAGAATTGGCTAGCTTAATAGACTCTTCGCCAGTCTCGGATAGCTTTTCTCCGGTTTCTGAATCCCCAGTCAAATCCCAAGCATTGACAAAAGATGGAGAACCACCAACGTTATGAATCATAGATATCAACTGTTTTTGCGTCGCTTTAAGAATTTTTCCTGCCATCATTAAGCAATGTGGAATATGCATTAAGTGATTTAGCGTTGTTGTCTATGCATATTTGGTATACATTATCTAATAACGTGGTGGACAATAACTTACGACTCAGTATTTTTGACGAATACGCTGGACTAAGCTTAGTGATACAGTTCTTAAAATGTTCGGATTCTACAACGCTATGTGGTATGTTGCAGCCAAAAAAAAAGTTTGCTAGAGCATGGCTTATATCTTCGATTTCTTTAGGATTTGTGTGGTCAGAAAAAAAAAAATTGGATAATTTGTTTTGGTTTTTCAAAGTAGTTTTAAGGCGATTAGTTTTTAATTTTAACTGGCTCGGTAGATCCGACGCAGATCATTTGGATCCCAGTAGTGTTACTATACCAGATGATGTCGATGTCAGTGTCAGAGACCCACAGAAATTTGTTGATGCCATGGAATTCTGTTTTCTGATTGTTGTGCAACCGATGCTGACTGACGAGACTCAGGCTCAAGTGTGTTATCCCAAAATGATTTAATTCAATTTAAATAAATATTTGGTATAGCATATTTTCCAACTTACATTTTAATGATCCGGATGATCCATTAAAATCATAGATCCGTGCATTGTCAAATACTACATCTGCATTTTCTGACAGTTCTGTCGCTCACGTCGATTTGGTTGCTACCTCCGAATTAAAATTAGTATCAGCTGTTTTTTGTTCTGAAGATATAGTGTCTTGAAGTAAATCTTACTCTCATCCTGATTTAGATTGTATCAATTCGGACTGAGACTCAGACGACTCATTCAGTTCATAATTTTGACTTGTCACTTTTGTCAGTGCTAAGTTTGATGCCTGACTTACATTCACACTACTAGTTTTCTTTCGACAAACACTTTTAAAAGGAAAGAATTTTTTATATAATATACTATTGGCCTAAATTCAATTACATATTGTTTTTGAGCTATTCAAGTTTGAAAATTTCAGATTTTGACAGACTGTAAAATCTCTACCATCCGACTTAGGGCAAAATAGATTGCATTATCCTATCTTAGCGCTTATGGTCTCTGATGTCATATATTTTAGACGTTAGGGAGATTGAAAAAAATTGTTTTAATTAGAAGCTCAATTTTTGTTATAAGTTATTTTGCCCTAAGTTAAACGGCATAGATTTTATAAACCGTCAAAATCTAAATATCTCAATTTTCAAACTTGAATACACCAAAAATTATTGATTTTGTTATAATTTTTGTATAATATAGTATATTATACAATAAATGTTTAGTTTTTTTCTTGAAGATCTGGTATAACAACCTTTTTGATGTACCCTGTATGTGTATAATTTCCTACAATTCGGTAGAAGAGTAAGCTACCTATCTTTAGTAATAAATAAATTATGTTAATGTCAACGTATAATCACTATACCTGTATATTTTATACTTTATTACTTTTTACAGTTTACTCATATTAGGAACATCTTAGGTGTCCGATTTTCGACATTCTCGAAAAATAAATGATGGTGATGCCCTGAAGACTTATTCCTAATCTCAAAAACTCAAAAATTTGTATAGTAATTTTTTTTTCCAAAAACATTTTGAGTTATAGATTTGGGCTACTTTTATAAAAACCCTGTCTTTCAAAGACTAATGGCGCTATGGGTTAAGTCTGTTTAAGGCATTTTTCATTTATCTCAAAAAGATATTATTATTAGTCATTACACGATAGTTTTCGCCTAACTCTAACGTTTTCCGAGACCGCCTGTAAAAACATCGAAAATAGGACACCCTGTTCAATAACTATTCAGGAGATGTAAATAACATTATAAATTTAGCTGTGAGCTTTTAACCTCGAAACTGCAGTATTAGCCAAGCTTTTTAAGCATATTTTGCATGTTGCAAAATACTTTATTGTTTTCTTTGACCAGGATGAACTGTAACTCCTCATAAATATCATTATTTATTTTCCTGCCTGCCATATTATGTTATTGGGTTATTAAGAATTTATTCTTAAGCTTGTGAAGATAACAAGGTTAAAAAGCGTATTGAAAAACGTTTTAGCTTGTCGCAACTGGCAAGGCAAAGACTACAAACAATTCAAATGATGTCAACACAAAAAAATATAACCTCATACTGACTATTATTGTTTATAAATTTTACATTGCTTACTAATATTTAGACTCTTTACATCTTTACACGTAAAGAATGTAAAGAATGAAAAATTCATTCTTTACGCGGAAAGTCACATTCCTGCCTACCACATTTAACTATTTCTATACTCTCAAATGCATCCAATAATCTATTATTAGATACATTTTTAATCAACTTAAGATTATTTATTCCTATTTGGTGATTGTTATAATGATAAATGAAAAAATGTGTTTCAGTTATCATTGTTTTTCAATTATCCATCACCCACTCGGTCCCATCTGAGCCAGATAATTAGCGCTTTACTGTACTTATTTTTTACCTGTATTTGTGAGAGAATATCTTCAAGATTATCAATAAAAACATTAAAACAAACAGACATAATAAAATCATTTTTTTACTTTGATTTGACATTCTAGATTTTCTTTCAGTTTCCTTTGATGGTTTAAAATGTAGGTTCTCAGTATCCTTCAATCATCAAAATGCCCATTTCATTCCATGTCATTCAATGTTCTGTTAATTTTAAATTTTAGACATTTTTATGTGTAACCTTTTTACATAAAATGTTTGTGGAAAAATTGTAAATTTTATTATCAATATTTCTCAAAAAGATTCTATATTTGAATGTAATACAGGAAATATAATAGTTTCAGAACAATATGATATTGACAATAGTGTAAATGGATTCCTTATCAAGCTAATTTGCATATTTATCAGTTTCTCCTTTTATCTCTGGTCAACAAGAATATTTATAGTGCCTAATATCACAGTTTATACCGATTTAGCGGTATAAACTGTGCTATTATTCATATTCTGAGAATATAAATATATAAAACAGCAGACATGTATGTTTTTGTTTCTTCGTGGGACTGAAGATTCATTGACCGTTTATTATTGTTAATAAATATTATATTATATCAGGACTGCACACTTGTTTCTATCGATTTTTGGTGTAAATGTTCCCATTTAATTTTATAATAGATATACAGCCATGTCTAGACTTTACAAATTTGATTGATTAGCAATTTAAAAAATCGTTCATACAAAATATACTGTTCCAATATGTGCAAAGAAATCAGTTTGCTTTAAAAGAAGTTGGAAAGCACTAGAAAATTAATTATTGAAAAGAAAGCATTGCATGAAGAATCTCAGACCAAGAAAGATGATAATATTAATGTGTTAATGAAAGAGATCAATAATTTACAAGAAAAGCAAACAATGCATTGTTAAGGAAGGAATTAAAGAAATCCCAGAGTTTTAAGGAAGTCGTTTTTGAAGCGGAAAAAACACCCGAAACTACCATTAAAAAGCAAAGAGACATCATTTTTATTTTATATAACAAGATAGTTGAGCTAACTGAATTAAATCATACACTGGAATCCAAAGTTCAGGAAATTGAACAAGTATTAAAGGTAAAAGAAGAACTGAAGGACCTTAGTTTCACAAGATATATATAATGGAAACCATAGCCGTTAGAGTCTGAATTAATAACTTGACTTAAAATTAAGGCTTGAGAGTTGAGACCCATATTATGTTGCCATTTTTGGCAGTTTAACAGTTGTCAATTCTAAATGTAAAAACGTGTATATCAAAAGTACTATGTAGTTCCGCAAAATCCAAAAAAATGCTAAAGATCCCATCTAATAATAAAAATCCAAAGCGATATGCAAAAAAAATATAATAAAATATTTGTGTTTTATTGTGTCTTAAAAATATTACTTGTTTCTGAAAATTTTTAGAATCACCTTTTAGACGAAAAAAAATGTATAACCAACCCTGTTTTATGGTTTGGCGTTTTTCACCCCCTTAAAATCTTAAAATGAAAATCCAAAATTTTAATTTTGTTCTTAGGCAGCTGTTTCACCCCCTTAGAGTAACCTGTGATATACACTTTATGGCGCTACTTATTTTTTTTTTACAATTTTATTTTTCTTTCGGTTAGGCTCGGACGCCACCCTTTTTTTTATATAGATAGAAAAAGGGAATCTCTTTACCGCAAGAAAGCTTTTAAACAATGGAGAATTAAAACAAGGATTTTAAACAAGACATTTATTACATTTTAATTAGTTAGATACAATATCAGTTTTTTTATTTTAATAAACCAACAAAATCTACAAACCTTTTCCTAACTTGAATTACGTTAATAAATAAGAAAATAAACTGCCTAGCCTGCATTCGAAAATATTAGTTAAAAATTTGAAGTCAGTCGTGTAAGTCGTCGTTTTTAGCTACCCCACGAACTGACAGCACAGACAGATGGAATTGATGTAAAACCCGCGAGGGTGATTTTTTCATGATAGAGACATTTTATTTGGCTATCTTATTGGTACCACAGTTTTACCAATTCATATCTATACTACAATTAATCCTTGCAGAAAATTTGAAATCAATCTATTAAGTAATTTTTTTCAAACTGACTTTTTAAGTATTTTATTAAGCCGCTATTTTGTGTCGCCATCTTGGATTTTTTTGACGAAAATTTGAATTCAATCGGGTAAGTAGTTTTTTAGCTATGCCGTCACAGACCGACGGAATCAAGAAAATGTTTTTTGTCATCTAGGGACGTAAAGATCTGAAATCTCGGAGGTGTTTTTTGTTTCGCAATTACAATACTTCCCTTTTACAAGAGAAGTAAAAAAAATTAAAAACTTTTACGTGTTTCATTGTTTTTTGAGTATTTTTTTTGTCTTCAGTCTCTTATTTTATTTACAAAAATAAAGTAAATTTCACGTATTTCACCTTTTTTTTAGAAGTAGTACGTATTTTTTTTTAAATTGGGTATCTATCTGTATTCAATTTGATTTTTATTCCGACAAGATATATATCATTTATTTGTGGTAAAAATTTATTTCAAACCAATTGGTTTGACTCTTCTCAGGTTCTCACTTGTGCCAATTGTGGGTACACTTACACACTCGTCTGTACCAGTATTATTATAATGTCCTTCGAAAGAAGGTCCTTAAGGGGGCATTCACTCGGTCAAAATTAACCCATTTTTAGCGTTACGCTCATTTCATTTATTTTGAATTCAGTTGGATATATCGACGTGCATTAAGAAACCATTGAAATTGAGGATTTTACCATTTATTTTCTACGAATAATGACCCCAAATCAAAAAACTATTGCAAGACAGTCATACTCGTGAATCTTTCAAACAGTATAAAGTGTTCATAGGTTTAATTAAATATAGAAAAAATTCTGTAGGGAATTCTATACCATTGCGAGAGCATCTGATCGAAATATTAAAACTTTAACAACCACGTGCGTATTTAATATTTCTAGTCTGGATGGAGGCGCTAACGACAGGAGCGGAGTCTGTAGTCTACCTTTCTACCTAGCTCAGTATAATATCCGTTTACTGTGCAAGATTTATTTAAGAATCGGTTTTGTAAGGGGCGTGAGAATTTAACTTAACTTATTAAGGATAATTCAGCATGTTTAGATAAATTTAGTCCTAAATGAAAATATTACCACGCTTTTATTAGCCTAATTTCTCGTTGTGTTTGCATTTTTAGTTGCTTGCCTGGTTCTAAGGTATTTTTCCCACTTGGACTTTTCGCTTCACTTCAAATTTAGCATTCGTATACAGTTCGAGTGACAATGTAATTTCGTACTTTCGTATATCAAAGATTTAAGAGAGTAGACAAGTGTTGTTATTTGTGGTTTGATTCGACTAAAAATCGGTTCATGATGGTGTATTGGAGTGAAAATTATGAATCTTTAGTATACTTGTAAAAACTCAAAGTTGCGACGTCAACATATCGTACGAATTTCGTAATTTATACAGATTCGAGTGAAAATCGGTAATTATATGGAGGTATGTAAAGTGCAAATCATTATTTTTTGTCAACATTTTAACATTGAAAATGGTAGCGTTAACATGCCGTACAAAGGTTGGTGTTTGGGGAAATCGCATATAAAGGGTATTTAAGAGTGAATTTTTGAACATTTAAAATTTTGAAGTAGCGTCTCCAAATAGAAGAATTTCGTTATTTTTGACGATTTTCCTGAAAGTTGGTATATGTGTTGTTGTGAGTGTTTAAGAGTACGAATTATAAATTTTAATTTCTAAACATTAGTTTATATTTTAAAATGTAAGATGGCGGCGCCAACATAGCGGATGAATTTTGTTATTTGTGCCGATTCGACAGAAAATCGGTGGTGGTTTTTAAGAGTGCAAAATATAAACTATTAATGAACGATTAAAAATTTAAAATGTCGAGATTAAATATTGGGTGAATTTAGAAGTAAATATTAGCTACTGTTAGTCAACGTTTAAGAATCAAACCGCTCACAAGGTATACGAACTTTGTCATTTAAAGAGTCACAAATTATACATTTTTAGTTAACCTTCGAAAATTCAGAATGGTGACGGCAACCTGGCGGATGTACTCATTAAAAGATTTTCAAGGCTAGAAAGTGTGATATCAATAATATATTAAACGTTTAAACACTAGGCATCTATAAATAATATTTGGGAACATATATAAATAAATTTATAATAGTTATCAGCATAGGTTCTTTATTTTTTTAAGATATATATTTAAAAAAAACCTGAGAATCCCCATGTCATTGTTTATCATATTAAAAACAAAATGTCTTGTCATTGGCGTGACAACTGCTCTATTAAGGGGTAAACATGAAAAATAAATCATATTTGAGGATATATATATATATATATATATATATATATATATATATATATATATGTGATTAAAAAAGAATATTTTACTATCTGACTAGGAATTTCGTATTGTCAAATGCCCGGATTAGATTCAGGCAATTGGTAATGTGAATTTAGAACTGCCACTAATTTGTTATTTGACTTGGCATTTACTTTTTGCCAAGTTCTACGTAGATCGTATCGAATTGCGAAGCCAGGTATATACCGTTTAGCGCGCTTAAATGTTTTTGAGGTTAAGTTTAAGTATTTATTTACTCGTCTGTAGCCTAGTTGTTTAGAGTGCGAAGTATTTTCGTGATTTATAAATAATGTCTGTATGTATTATATATATATATATATATATATATATATATATATATATATATATATATATATATATATATATATATACATATATATATATATATATTTATATATATATATATATATATAAATATATGTATATATATAGAATATATATATATAAATATATAGAATATATATATATATATATATATATATATATAGAATATATATATATATATAGAATATATATATATATATAGAATATATATATATATATGTAGAATATATATATATATATAGAATATATATAGAGAATATATATATATATATATATATATATATATATATATATATATATATATATATATATATATATATATATATATATATATATATATATATATATATATATATATATATATATATATATATATATATATATATATATATATATATATATACATATATGTATATATATATATATATATATATATACATATATATATATATATATATATATATATATATATATATATATATATATATATATATATATATATATATATATATATATATATATATATAAATATATATATAATCCACTAACATTGTTGCGTCGATAAATTTACCCGTTGCATTGATTATTGCGTCCTTCGTCTTATTGCACCCGAATATCGGACACAATAATGTCATTTCTTGTTTGGAGCTCTTCCCGCCATTTCTTGAAAATAATTTTTTCACGAATTAATCCGGTTTTCTAGATATTTCACACACTTCCTTTATCTCAGCGTCATCTGAAGAGATTTTAGAGATTTTTTATATATCTGAATCGCAATAGACGCAATAATATTCTTCATTTAGCTGGAAATAAATACGTTTTAGTTCACCATTATTCCGATAAAGGCGCAAACCAATATACGCTTTCAAGTATAGATTTTATAGTTTTGGTATATTATTGCTTCAAAAACGTCGGCAACATCGCAATCTATTTTTAGATCGGTTCTTAGAAATCTATGTGGTTGTTTGTGCTAAGTGAGTGAGTTTGTTTTATTTGTGTTTATGGTGCATGGGTGTTTGTTACGTCCGATAGTGATTTAATATATAAATATAATTGATAAAATGTCAAGAGGCAAGAAGTTAATTGAGTTATGCAAAACCCAAACAGGTAAGTTATATAGTATTTCCACATTTCTTTGTATATTAAATTGGAAACGCGAATATTAGATAAAACTTAAAAGCATGAACGTTTCAAGTAGCATAACTTTTTAAAATCTGTTTTTTTAAATATAGCTATTAAATTGAAATTCCTCTTATTCGAAAAGAGCATGAAGTAAATGAACAATTTTTACTTTTTTTATTATTTCATATATACAGGCCATGTTAAATAAATATAGGTGTTGGCTTCTAATAAAAATCGTTTTTTGCAATTGAAGTATTTTGGTGTAAAATGTGTCATTAACTTTTTTGTATACGGGGTGCATAGGACAAGTAGTACAAAATAATTTAACATTTTTGATAAATAAATTGGACAAAATGCCAATGGCGTAATGAACAGCTGTTGTTAAAGAGGTTAATTTATGTATAAATAAAGAGTGTGTTATTATTCAAGTAACATATTAAACGTTTGTCAAAATATCACTTTGACCTTCGCGTAGCCAAATTTTAGATTTTAAAATGCAGTACGCCGCATGTATGTTAGATCAGTTCGAACAAAATATTGAAATTTTTCCTGTTAAAATTTAACGTTATGGAAAGAAAAGATATTTTTAAAATAATTTAATTTTGCTGAATTTCTTTTATATTTTTCTAGGAAAATTTTTATTAGAGTTATGGTTGATCATATTGACGGATATGGGTTTTAGCAAATTTATATATAGTTTTTCATGTTTTTACTTTCCTCGTAAAAGGGTCGTATTGTAATCGCGAAAAAGTCACTTTCCGAGATTTTTCAGATCTTCGCGTTTCAGGGTTCTTAGATGACGAAAAACATGTTTTCTCAGTTCCTTCGGTCTGTCTGTTCGCGGCGTAGCTAAACATTACTTATCCGATTGACTTCAAATTTTGGTCTAAAATTAAGGGTCATATGGGGATAACCTAGTAACATTTTGGTAAACATCCAATATAGCGAAACAAAATGGCGTCCTAGTGAAATGATAAAAAAATTATTATTAAAAAACTACTCATCCAATTTATCTCAAATTTTGCAGAAACATCAAGTATTATGTTGTAATTAAGTGGTAACATGTTGGTATGAATCCGAGATGGCGGAACAAAATGGCGGTATAATAAAATAATTAAAAATTTAGTCTGAAAAAACTGCCTAATTGTTTTATTTTAAATTGTGTGCTATAACTAATTGTGGTATAGGGATCAACTAGTAAAATAGTGGTACTAATTCAAGGTGGCCGAACAAAATGGCGGTTAAAAAAAGTTTTGTAATGGTGAAAAAAAATCATGTTTTAGCGTCGCTAGATGTCAAAAAATATTTTATCAATTTCGTCGATCCGTCTGTGTCTCTGTCTGTCTATCTGTCAGTTCGCGGCATAGCTTAAAGACTACTTACCCGATTTACTTCAAATTTTGGTCAAAAATTAAGGGTTACATGAGAATGAGCTGGTAACACTTTGCTAAAAATCCAATATGGCGAAACAAGATGGAGGCCTAATGAAGTTTTAAAAATATCATTATTAAAAAACTACATTTCCAATTTATCTCAAATTTTGCAAAAAATATCAATTATTATATTGGAATCAACCGGTAACATTTTGGTACGAATCTAAGATGGCGGAACAAAATGGCGGCTTAATAAAATATGTAGAAATTCAGCCGGAAAAAATGCTTAATGGTTTGATTTCAAATTGTGTGTAATAACTAACTGTGGTATAGTGATCCACTAGTAAACTTGTAGTACTAATTCAAGGTTTCAAGGTGGCTAATCAAAATGGTCACCAAATAAAATGTTTGTAATAAGGCCGTTTTACATGCTGCAATTCTTTCTTGCAAGTTGCAATAGTCTTAAACAAAAGCATGCGCAGTGGCAAGACATTTGTATCTTTTGTCAAACTGCATATTGCAAAGAAGAATTGCAGCATGTAAAACGGCCTATAGTAAAAAAATCACCCCCTCAAGTTTTACACGTCTTTACGTTTTGAGTCCCCTAGATGCCAAAAAAATATGTTTATCAATTCCGTCGGTCCGTTTCTCGGTCAGTCTGTCTGCCTGTCGGTCAGTTCGCGGCATAGCTTAAAGACTACTTACCCGATTGACTTCAAATATTTATCAAAAATTGAGGGTTATATGGGGAGCCCTGGTAATATTTTGGTAAACATCCAAAATGGCAAAACAAAATGGCGGCCTAGTGAAATAATAAAATTAAAAAAATGATTATGAAAAAACTACTTATCCAATTTTTTTCAAATTTTGCACAACCATCAAGTATTATGTTGGAATCAACGGGTAAAATTTTGGTACGAATCCAAGATGGCGGTATAATAAAATATGTAAAATTTCAGCCTGAAAAACTACTTAATGGATTGATTTCAAATTGTGTGTCATAACTTATTGTGGTATAGGGCTCAACTAATAAAACTGTGTTACCAATTCAAGGCAGCGGAACAAAATTGCGGCTAAATAAAATTTTTGTAATCGTGAAAAAATCACCCTCTCGGGTTTTACATATTTTTAGAGACCCTGGATGCTAAAAAACATATTTTATCATTTCCGTCGTTCCGTCTGTCGGTCTGTCAGTTCGCGACATAGCTTAAATACTACTTACCCGATTGACTTCAAATTCTGACCAAAAAAAATAGGTCATATGGGGATGACCTGATAAGAATTCAATATGGCGGAACAATGTTTAAAAAATGTTGTTAGTTGTGTCTAATTTGGGGTTAAAGTCCAGCAAAAAAAACAAGTATTTTTTAAATTGACGACGTTTCGCAACTTAATTGTTGCATCCTCAGGAGACGCTGGACCTCAGATATCTCTCAGGTATTAAGTTTCTAAATGGTTTTCGTTAACTATCCTATTGCTTTTATGTTACAGTGGTGTATTATTTGGGGGTAGAAGCCAGCAAAAAAAAACAAATGGCTTTTTTTAATTTGTCTACGTTTCGCTACTCTATTGTAACATCCTCAGGCTACATACATATAGATTGTATATACTTCATGAAAACCATATTATCAGTCTTTAGCTACTACTTTGGTCCGCAGATAATTCCCAGATATTAAGTTTCAAATTGGTTTTCGTTAACGATCTTCTTGTTTTTACGTTAGATTGGTATATTATTTGGGGTTAGGATCTAGTAAAAAAAATAAAAGTTTTTTTTTGAAATTGTCGACCTTTCGCAAGTTTGTTTATATTATTATATCCTGTATGATACTCATATTATCAGTCTTTACCTATTCCGTTGTTTCGCAGATATTTCCCAGATATTAAGTTTCTAAAGTTAATGAAATCCATTTAGAAACTTAATATCTGGGATATCTGCGGACCAACGGAGTAGGTAAAGACTGATAATATGGGTTTCAATTTGAGATGGCAAAACCAAATGGCGGCGAAATAAAATGTTTAAAAAATCAACGTAAAAAAATCTTGTTCAATTGACTTTAAAGTTTGCAGAAAAATTAAATGTGACATGGGATACTTATAAAATGTATTTTAAATTATGCTCAAAAATCAAGTGTGGCATAGGTAGAAAGGAAATGGTAAACATATTGGTAGGAATCCAATATGAAGGAAAAAAATGGTGCCCAATAAAAATGAAGAGACAGTATATGTAACACATATATACTATGACTGAACAAAATTGGGTCACACTTCACTATTCCTCACAAATGGAAAAAAATCGCAACGAGGGATGTTCCTGGTAACGGAAATTTACCGATTTATTTTTATGTTATATGAGGATTTTAGAGTAACGGGAAGAAATTTAAGACAAAGAGTTGTGTTATAACAAAATTTAGTATTTTTCCACATAAATTTGTTTCGAGTTATGTTTGACGGATAATATGTAATTTTCGATATTTCGTAAAAATGTCAAAAACCGCTTAACATAAAGATTTTTAGCACATTTATTTATTTGATTTTTTCCGAGAATGTTATATGAAGTTTTTTGAAGAATGTAATAATTTGCGTTATATTTTTTTTTTCTGAGAAAGTTTCAACAATGTTCTTCAAACAGCGTATATCCGAGGTAGCGAGTATTACTACTATGCTAAAATGTGGTCACAGAGGCAAACTATTTTTTGACAACAGTTACATTTTTACATGTCATTTTTAAACAATTTTTTTTTTTACAAAATATAATTTTTCCGAATAAGATTTTTAATAAGGACTTTTGTCTTAATTTTGACAACTTTCATTTCGCCAGATCTAGAAAATATAGTAGTGGAGTTATTTGGCAACGGATTTGGGCATTTTCGTACTGAAAGTTGATTGCCGACTTAAGAAAGGTGTCCTCAAATCGGTTTATGGTGAATACTTTACCCTGATTATATTTAGTGGATGTAATCGCGGTCATGACAAATCCTAGATGTAGATATTTAGATCGTTCGAACCATTTTAGTTTGATGTATGACAGATGATTTTTAGCTTTGCAAAACATCTGGGGAAGGATTAAACGGGATTTATTTATTTCACAGAATAAAACAATAATTAACAAAACAACGATTGTTTCGGCAGATGTTTAAAACAGGATCAAAAAGCCATTTAAAGGGAACTAATTCTGCTATAAATTGTACCTAAACATTTAGATGATTTATTTGTCCTGTACTATTGCTTATCTCTTTATTTTAAGTTACACAAATGAATATATTTGTTTAGAAATTAAACCAATCCAATTCTGGTCGACCATTAAAAAGTCAAACTGGTCTTGCAACAGAGGATTGTCATCTCCGCCTAACGTTGGCTCGTGTACTTCTCCATCAAACATAAAAAATAATAACTTGGACAACAAATTACCAGACCAAAAGTGTTCAAACATCCAAGATGCAGTAAGTATTCAGAATAAAATGAATGACAAATAAAAAAATTGTAATAAATCGCTGTTCCGGGTGATTTATGGTGAGATAATTTCAGGATTCTCAGGACTAGAACGATATATTTTTTAAATTTGTGATATGTCTAAAAGTGATTATAGTATCCATTATATTTTAGATCAGGTTTAATTGTCAGTTATAGGTTTAAGATGACATGCAACAATAAAACAAATACTTTTTTTAAATGCCTCAATTGCAAAATATGCCAGAGGCATAAGCAAAACATAGCTGGCGAACTAAGAGTTTAACCTTCCATGGCAACTAGACTTGGCCTAAATCTAAAAGTTTTTTAGGTTAAAGTTCACAAAGCAAATAAAAAAATTATGGCTAAGTATTTCTTTGTTGAGTTGGGTTTTTAAATTCATGAATAATTTAGACAATATCTCATAACACATTAACTATATTTGTATTCAGCCAATTAGTATTTCTTACTCTTAAAATTTGATACCTAGTCCACCAAGAAGTTTTTCATTATTGGCCAAAACCTACAAACCATTTTCATTGAGTATTTTTGATTGCTCCACGTAACCTGTAAAATTTTAAAGATTAAATGGGGGAGCAACGTATAATTGCTCCTTATTTTATAGTTCTTTTAAATCATAAATACTGTTTTTAATTTTTTTAAAACTTAATTAAACGAATTTTCATAAACGAAATTTTGAGCATTTTACAAAGTTGTTCCTAATTCAACCAAATAAAATAAGTAGTTGTAATTTATAAAACTGTTTTGTCTAAATATTCATCTAGGCTTTTTATCTTGTTAAGGTTCATATAATAACTATATCAACTTTACATTTTAACATAGAAATCAGTGGATTGAAAAAGTTTGAAATACCATGGCAACTAGACCTGGTTTAACTCTTAAACCTGTTTAGTGAATACGGGGTTAATGAAATAATACCATTTTTCTATTTATAAAATAACATCAGTATTAAGACTTGCTAATTATTTTATTGTGTGTAATTTAATTTAAAATTTGAATTGATATTTTACAAGGTTGTTCCTAAGCTTACAAAATAAAATAAATACATATTTTACAATTATAAAAAATTGTAGCAAACTGTTTCGTCTTAATAACCGTCTAGGCTTTTACCTTGTTAGAGTTCATAGAATGGTAAATTTAACTGTTTATTTTTTTATGTAGAAGTCATCGAATTCAAAAAGTCAAATGCCAACGACTAATTAATAAAACTGTAACAGAGCTTGTAATGTAATAATATAATAATTCTATTTATGAGGTATCATCAGTAATAAGACATACTAATTATTCTATTGTGTAAAAACGTAATTTAATATTTTAGAAAACGGAGGATGGTCTTTATGAAGAAAAACCAGGAAGTTCCAAAAAAATAGTGGTACTTGAAGTGTTAACACTTACTGGACCTTTTACTTGTCAGCCACGCGTTTCAGAAGAAAGTGAAGTAGTTTCCTCAGTAAACAGTCAAAAAGAAAATTACCACATACATTCCGAAGAAAGTTTAAACACTACATTTTACAACGAGGTCTTATCAGTGTCGTATTTGTTATAGTTAAAATTGACTATTTCAGTTTATATAGGTAGCACACTAAAAAGTTTCAAACCGGATTTCATTGTTTATACGACACACACATACAGAACATAAACGCACTAAAAATTGTAATTAAAAATGTATTGGGCAATCGAATTTACCTAAAAATATATATGCACAGAAAAACACTTAAACATAGCATTTATTAATTATGTAAGAAAATCAATTTTTTAATGACATATCCTGTAAACTAAATGTTCGTTAAATAGTTAATGTCATTATAATTAAAAATATAGTAAGGTTTGTATATCTATCTTGAACATTGAGCGAGAAAGTAAATACAAAATACGCTAAATAATCACTTTTATACATGCATTTGAATATTTTCTCTTTTATGTAGTAAATTAAAATAGGGATGATCACATTTCAACGTATTCTTATTTTGTGGTTCTCGTTTTCCAATTAAAAAAAAAATCAATTTTGTAATACTGGATGAGTTAAACTCCCATAAACTGTTTTTGGGTAAATTCTAAGGACAAAGAAACGACTGAGAACGAAAATATCCCGGAGATATTAGAGCCTCTAAATTTAAATGGAGAAGTAAAGCGTTTTATCGAAACTTGTATTTAAAAAAACTAGTTCAAACTTTTTTGTTGGACCACTTTCCTATTATAATATTTATATAAAGAGAAAAATTTTGCAATTTAAAACTAGCATTTTGATTTTAAAACATTTTTCATTCTGAAAATATACATCTCTCAAAAGAATTATCTTACAGACGAGTTACTACCAATGACACCAGAAGATCCATTTTCTGGTTTAGATGACAACGATCCACCTTATGCTCCTAGCGATGATATGGTAGGTATTATTCAAGCTAAACTCACGGACGACTCCAACGTGTGCACAATGAGACATAAGCAATGTATTTCATTTTACAGGTTACAACCGAAACAGACTTACAAATACTACCGCGACTATTTTGAGGCCGACATGTTGAAACATGTGATTATTTAAACGACTGCCAACGTTTTTTTGTCTCTGCGAACTTGTATCGATAATTCTGCATATTAAGTTATTATTATCCGACATAATAATATCTATTGACAGTTAATTTAAAAAGCTCATTATGTTTAACATTTAATTAAAGTAAATATATTTAGTATGTATTTTCATATGAAAAGTATGCATTGTTTAGATTCTCGATTATTTGTAATCTGATTAAGATATTTAATTATAACTTTTGTTTATTGCAGGGTAACTCTTCGGGCTCAAGTGATGATACGAAATATAATTTAAAAATACTTAAAAGTCATAAAAGTAGGCTAGAAAACTCCTCAAATATTTACAGCGAAGGATCAAGTGCATTTGTAAAACTTAACTCTCAACAGAATGATACACGTGATACACGATTACTGGACCAAAGTGATACTGGAATATCTACAGTTGTAGAACCAATTAAGACTCACTACGATCTGCAATCTTCCAATGAATCTTGCAATGCAGACAACGTTAAATCCAAAATTCCTTATAAAAGAAAACCCGATTACTGTTATTATTGCGAAACAAAGGTCCTTAATTTCGCCCGACATGTTATACGAAACCATTCAATGGAAACAAAGGTAGCAGAAATCCTCTCAAAACCAGTTAAAAGCAAGGAAAGGAGGCATTTGTTAAATAGTCTTAGGAGAAAAGGAAACTTTTTGGCAGATGGGGGGAAATATTTTAAAGCAGTAAGACAGACATATGTACCAGAAAAAGTACTTTTGCCATGCGACAATTGTTTAGGTTTTTTTTCATCGAAACTATTATACAGACATAGAAAAAAATGTCTGAATGGAAACGGCCAAGGTCGTGCACAGGTTGCGGGACAAACAAAAATATTTTCTAATCTTAAAGTAGATCCTCGGTTAAGAGAGTGTTTCCTCGCATGAGGGCTGATAAAATATCCATGGAGGCCAAAAATCATCCATTAATTCGCGCATTTGGCACCGGGTATTTAAAAACACATAGGGAGAAACATTATGTTTATGTTACTTCACGCAAGATGCGAGAACTTGCCAAAATGCTTGTTGAAATAAGAACACTGGACTCATCTATTACTACCATGTTTTCAGCATTCCATCCAAAATATTTTGATGTCTTTGTCGAAGCCGCAAAACGCATAGCTAAATATGATATTGAAAAAGATGTGTATATTTCCCCTACTTTCGCAATGAATATCGTAACTTCTCTTAAACAGTGTTGCGATATTGCAATCTCTTTTGCATATAAAAAACATGCTCCATATTTATCCGTTGATACCGCTACAGCCGAAGCACAACTTAAAACGTTAATTCATCTTTTCGAATCAAATTGGAGTTTTGAGGTTTCATCTCATGCAGCGAACAATCTTCGTCTTAACAAGTGGAACAAGGTTACAACAATTCCTTTGGCGAGTGACTTAAAATTATTAAGAGAATACTTAATACAACTTGCTGAAGATGCTTTACAAATTCTTCAAAATTATATTTCTAATAATTTACAGGAGTCAGTTGATAGAGTTTCACAAAATAAAAAAAATATTAATGGAATTACAGAGGATATATTTGCATACATACAGTTCCTGTTCAGATAAGCAAAATTACGAAGAATTCAACGAGGTAGTTTCATCAACTGAGAAAATTCTTTTAAATACACTAAAACGAGTAGTTATCAGGGGCAAACGAGGGAGAGGAGTCTCAGTTTTATTTAGCGTTGATGTACAAAAACACATCGAGTACATATTAAAAGTTAGAGATAAATGTGTGCTCAATAATAATCTTTATCGTTTTCCCATGGCAAATTCTATTTCACATTTAACTGGGTATAAGCTATTAAGTAAGCATGCCAAATCTTGCGGTGCCAAAAATCCTAATTCAATCACTTCGACTCGTCTAAGAAAACATCTTGCTACATTATCCTAATTGTTTAACCTTACAGATGGAGAAATAGAACAATTGGCAACGTTTATGGGACACACTACTGGTGTTCACAGAAATTCGTACAGACTCCCAGACGATATCTACCAAACGGCAAAAATATTAAAACTACTATTGGTGATGGAAAGTGGAGTTGCAGATAAATATAAAGGCAAATCTTTGGACGATCGACATGGAAAAAAATCTTTTAGAAGATAATAGCGATGACAGCGAAAAAGATGAGTTGCTACAGGACGAGCCGATAGAGAAATCCGAACAATCAAAAGTCCTAAAAGAAGAAAATTTCGTAAACTTGTTCCTTGGACAGCCGAACAAAAGAAGGTCACCATAGATTTTTTCCAAAGTCACATTAAAAATAAAAAACCTTCTAAGAAAAAGGAATGTGAGGTTTTTAAATCCAAATTTTCGGAACTACTTGACAATAAAGATTGGTTAAAAATCAAGGTATTTGTACAAAACGTATACAGTAAAAAAAATTAATAAGTAAATTTATTTTTTCTGCTCTTAAAAATCTTTTGTTTGATATTTTTATTCAAGATGAATTTTAGAGTTTTAATTACTTTTGAACTTTTAAAATATTCCTATAAACTAGAGTTTTGGTAAATTTTCCTGTTCAGTTTTTCGTTACAATTTAGTGGTATACAACTGAAAAAAAAACTACACAGTTAGGATGTATTTGAGATTTAGTACAACTTAGTTTATTGTACTTGTAAATATAAAAGATGATTTTTTCTTTACCGACAGAATTTGAGGTCAGAAAAACTCTTAAATATTTGAAAATGTTAAAATTACCTTGTATATTATTGCTTATTATAAATATACCAGGCGTTTAAATTATGGCAGAGTTTTTCTCCATTTTATCGGTTATTTCTAAATATAAAGGTGTAAAACCTGGTACATGTATAATCAGCAAAAAATTATCTTTGAAAATAGCCAAGAACATAAAATGTTCTATTTAAAAATAACTAACCCGGTAAATTTTGGGATTTACATTTTAGGAATAATGTTGAAATATTTGTATCTATTATAATAACTTTGTAGTTATGTAGCAAAATATATGGGAAAACTTTGTAAGACCAGATTTTTGTTTTTAGAATCGATATGTTTTACATCTTAGCATTGATTAAAATAAAATATAAGATTTTTTGGCTAAATATCGTGTTTTTTTATTTTCTTATAACATGGTTTATTTAGTTTATTAAGCTACAAATTTTCAAGGTTAAAGAGTTATACATCTCTATAATTATTTAATATATTCTTTCTGACTAAAATTCGTCGTTAACCACCTATTCCTTTGAATATAGATCCGGAGGATACTTTACTTAAGATATAGCGTCTTTGGAAGACCGAAACATTAACATGTGATTATATTATTTTATAGATAAACACTAAAATAAAAATATTTTAGATGCATGTATTTATATAATAATATTGCGTCCGTACATTTGGCAACATTGTGCGGACGCGATAATATATATTTATATATATATATATATATATATATATATATATATATATATACGAATTATCGAAATTAGGTGTGTTCTCCAGCTCCGCAACTCTTATGCACCAGATGCCACTGATCAAGGTAATGATATTGTTTATGTGATTCCCATAGAAGAATTTTATGCACAAAATCAATGAGGCGCATAAAGTCACAGGGCACGGAGGCAAAGTTTTGCATTTCTTGCAGAAGAAAACAAATATCCCCAGAATTGCTGCTGAAATATTCCTTAAATTATGCAAAGTTTGTACGTCAAAGAAGTGCCAGTCCCGAAAAGGGGTTGTTGTTCCACCTATTACATCAAAAGACTTTTAACAGTCGTGGCCAAGTAGACTTAATAGACCTACAATCTGCTCCTGATGGTCAATATAAGTGGCTTTTGAATTATCAAGACCACTTAACCAAGTTTATTTATTTGAGGCCATTGCACATTAAACGTGCAGCAGAAGTTGCATTGGAGTTATGTAAAATCTTCCTTAATCAAGGGGCACCTTCAATTTTACACAGTGACAGTAGGAAATAATTCACTGCGGCTGCCATCAAAGAGCTTCTGCCATCATGGCTTGAATGTTTGGACGTCCAAGGCATCCCCAGTCAAGGTGCTGGGGAACTCGCCAAATCAAGATGTTGTGCAAATGCTTCGTTCATGGATGAAAGATAATCAATCGTTGGTTTTGTAATAACAAACAAATATTTTTAGTCTAGTTATTTCTTGTTTTTAAAGGTTCTGCCCGCTGGTCGATGCGATACTATTAGGTTCAATGGCCAAGAAACATCGCACCATCGTGTCATAGCCTGAAGCCCATATAGAGACGTATACGGGACGGAAGCAAAGCTATTTATGAACTTCGAACGGTATATAGATATGAGTAAATATTTTTAAAAATTGGGATTTAGAGGTCATGACGAAACAAGGGTTTCTTCAAAAAGAGGAAATTTTCAAGATTTACTTAGTTTAATGACTAAATATGATGATTGCTTAAATAATCATTTAGAGCAGTCTAACGTTTTTCACGGAACGTCGAATCGAATCCAGAATGATTTAATTTCCGCTGTTGAAACCATTATTCTACAAAGAATTAAGCAGGAGATTGGCGAGGCGCAGTTCATTGCTATTGCTGTGGACGAAACAACCGATATCACTAATTTTAGCCAATTATCTATAGTAATACGCTACGTTAAAACAGACGGAAATATTCAAGAGCGATTTTTAGGTTTTAAGAATGTGTCCGAAAATCGTACAGCAGATGCATTATAGACCGTAGTTTATAACGTTACTAAAGAAATTAATGGGAGAAAAAATTAGTTGCTCAAACCTATGATGGAGCTGCAGTGATGGCAGGACAATTAGGGGGTCTGCAAGCTAAAGTTCTAGAAACTTTCCCAAGTGCTGTGTTTGTCCATTGTTTTGCTCATAAATTAAATTTAGTTTTATCCCAGTCCATCAATCACATTAAAGAGTGTAAAGATTTTTCGTTACTTTAAGTGGCATGGTTGCTTTTTTTTCCAAGTCAACAAAACGTACCCAAGCCTTGGACTCCATTGTCCACAAACGATTGCCCAAAGTAGGTGGAACCATAATGGAAGACTTGTGTTAACAGTATTTGAAAATCGTGAATCACAGATTAAACTATTTGAGAATATAATAGAAAACAATGAAACTAGGAACACAAAAGCAATAAATAGTTCGAGAGGGTTTTTGGACTGTTTGAAACGAGATTTTAATTTTAATTATTTGTTGAACATATTTTCAGAAATATTTCCATTCTTGGACATGTTTTTAATATATTACAAACTAAAACAAATGATATTGCTTATTGTCTAAAAAAAGTGGATGATTTTAAGTCCATATTAAGCCAAAAAAGAGATGACTTTGAGCTATTTTGGTAGAAAACGATGACGTTAAATGTAGAACCACAAGTCAAGCGTCTTCGAACAGACAAGGTGGGAGATGTTCAAACATCATACGACGCCTCTTTTATGAAATAATCGATCAAATTCAACAACAATTAAACTACAGATTTAACGGTTTAAATGTTTTTAAATTCCTCGAGCTCTTCTATTTTGATGCATATAAAGGAAAAACTTTTCTAGAAGATCCGTTTAAATCTCTTCTTCTTCATTATAGCCAGTTCTTCGACCAGGGGCGTGCGGTGAAATTTTAAGAAAGGGAAGCAATTTTTAGAAACTTAACTATTTGTAATGTAATTTGATTCTTCGATCATTTTTTAAAAATTCGTCAATGACATCATCATAAAAACGTCGATGCTCCGACACATTTTGGAGAAGTTTATTTTCAATGGACAACAGCGATGTATGCGAAAGTCTCTCCTGCCCCGTTGAATTTCTCACGAAATTTTTTATACGTTTAAGTGTTGAAAAATTGCGTTGCGTTCTACTGATGAACTTGTGGCAGGTATTGTCAATACTAATTCAAACAATTTCGACACTTCGGTGTAGACATCTTTTAGCTCCTTGTCTTTTAAAAATTGCATTAGTTCCTTAGCGTTATTTTTTGCGCTAATGTCATCAGTTTCGTAAATCACTTTTAGTTCAGATCGCAGTAACACTCGGTCGAAGAACTGGCCATAATGAAGAAGAAGAGATTTAAACGTATCTTCTGGAAAAGTTTTTCTTTTAAACGCATCAAAATTGCAGAGCTCGAGGAATTTAAAATCATTTAAACCGTTAAATCTATAGTTTATTTGTTGCTGAATTTCATCGATTATTTCATAAAAGAGGCGTCTGTATGATGTTTGAACATCTCCCACCTTGTCTGTTCGAAGACGCTTGGCTTGTGGCTTTACTGTTTTTTGGCTTAACATGGACTTAAAATCATCCACTTTTTTTTAGGCAAAAGGCAATATCATTTGTTTTAGTTTCTAATATATTAAAAACATTGTCCGAGAATAGAAATATTTCTAAAAATATGTTCAACAAATAATTAAAATTAATAAAATCTCGTTTCAAACAGTCCAAAAACCCCCTCGAACTATTTATTGCTTCTGAGTCCCACGTTTCATTATTTTCTATTATATTGTGCGGGAATTAAATCATTCTGGATTCGAGTCGACGTTCCGCGAAAAACGCTAGACTGCTCTAAGTAAATCTTGAAAATTTCCTCTATTTGAAGAAACCCTTGTTTCGTCATGACCTCTAAATCCCAATTCGTGCTGTCCGAGAAAACAAACAACATCGATAAGTCTTCTTAATATTTGCCTATTTTTATCGACTAGTTTATTGTGTTGGCGGTGACTAATTTCCAACTGTTTATTAAGGGCTTGTTCAATTCTGGTTTTGCCGAAGACTTTTGCGCTTTGGACATAATGTGTCTTTTTACACCTTTATGGAAATTGTTTAAATTGGAAAATCCAGTTTTATTCCAGATACATTTTTCATTTTCAAAAAGTAAACATGGTCAACAAAATAATTTACTTATATTTTCACACCCTGTTAGCCATTTAAATTGTTCGTATTGTTTTTCCGGATAAAAATGTCTAATACAGTTTTTCATTTTTGTGGTTAAATTTTTCATAGGCGGTTTTGCCTTTCCTTTGGAAATTATTTAAAGCTTATCAGCGAAGTCTAATGTCGAAAATCCCTTTATTATTAAGACACACACCAGACATTCACACACACTCTTCTTACTAAATTTTCCAACATTTTCAACGTTATTACCGACAGCCGAAGTTGAAGGTATTTGCATATCCACGTCCGTATTATTGTCTCCTATATCGCACCATGCACGACGCGACGTACGTATCACACAACACACGTATAGCCGTTCAAACAAAGAACCTACTCCAACGATAGCTTCCGCCACCACTTAAAGCACGCGACTGAAATGCAAAAATTGCAAACAGCTGGTGGAAAGTTCAATAACCTCTGGCTCGATTCACATGGCTGCAGAGAAGCTAGCGGCACGCATAGGTTCTATTCGATATTCTATTGTGGCAGGGTCAGAGTCAAGGCCGCATTTATTATGGGCTTGATAATTAAGATAATATTTTAGCATTTTTAATATAAACTAAATTAATGGTTTCCTATTTCAAAAATTACATTTTAGAAGATGTTTTGTAATTTTTTTTTGGGGAAGCACTGCTTCCCTTGCTTCCATGGACTACACGACAGGGGTCTTCGACCAAGTGTTACTGCGATCTGAACTAAAAGTGATTTACGAACTTGATGCAAAAAATAACGCTAAGGAACTAATGCAATTTTTAACAGACAAGGAGCTGGAAGATGCCTACACCGGAGTGTCGAAATTGTGTAAATTAGTATTGACAATACCTGCCACAAGTTCATCAGTAGAACGCAATTTTTCAATACACTTAAACGTATAAAAAATTTCGTGAGAAATTCAACGGGGCAGGGGAGACTTTCGCATACATCGCTTGTCCATTGAAAATAAACTTCTTCAAAATATGTCGGCATCGACGTTTTTATGATGACGTCATTGAGGAATTTGCAAAAAATGATCGAAGAATCGAATTACATTACAAATAGGTAAGTTTCTAAAAATTGCTTCCCTTTCTTAAAATTTCACCGCACGAACCTGATCACGAAAGTACACCGCATTCAAAAGAACTAGGTTACAGACGAGTAAATAAATACTTAAACTTAACCTCAAAATTATTTACGCGCGCTAAACGTTATATACCTGGCTTCCCAATTTGGCACGACCTATGTAGAGTTTGGCAAAAGGGAAATGCCTAATCAAATAATAAATTATTGACCGTTTTAAGTTCACATTACCATTTGCTGAATCTAATCTGGACATTTGTTAATGACTGATGCGAAATCGACAAATACGAAATACCTGGTCAGATAGTAAAATATTGTTCTTTTTTAATCATTTTGGTATTTCCCATGGCACTTAACAAAAGCCTAGACAAATCATATGCATTTGCCTACGATATATATATATATATATATATATATATATATATATATATATATATATATATATATATATATATATATATATATTTGTTTGTATTTTGTTTCAAATTCTATGAACACTTTTTATATAGTCATTTTTTGTGTAGAAAACGATTATTGCATTAGATTTTAATTACGACGTCTCGGTTATCCTTCACCATCACCAACTTTATTTTTTCTTATGGACGCCATATTGGATTTTTGTCTCTTTAAAATAAGCAAGAAAAATTCTATTCATTGATGTATAACAAGTTCACATTTCCTAAAGAAAAACCATCAAAATATGTAATAAGTAATGTAATAAGCTTTAACTAGAAACATACAAATATACACAAAAGAATACAATATTTAGTGTATTAAAGAAAATGCTGTCCATTTTTAGCAACGCAAGCACGACATTTTTTAAAACACTATTTGTCGCTCGTCTAAGTGTGTTTCTGTTAATATTAGCAAATACTTCCTGAGCTCTTTCTTCGAGTACGGCCGATGTCTCGGAAGATTCAAATTCAAAAACTTCATTTTTAACGTGCCCCACAAAAAGAAATCCAAGGGTGTAATATCTGGCGATTTAGCAGGCCATGATGTAGGACCACCATTGGAAATTAATTTGTCCCCAAAAGTTCATCTTAATAAATGTCTGGCAGCCCTGGAAGTGTGGGCTGGGCAGCCATCCTGCTGAAACCAAACATTATGAAATTTATATTGTGCTGCATCTCTAATTGCTGGTAGAATTTGGTTTTCTAGCATATCTAAATATCTTTCACCAGTTAAAGTATGCTGATAAAAAGATGGACCTATAAGTCGATTACCTAAAAATACAGGATTATGTATAAAGTAGTTAAACCAGCTAATATGAAAAACTATTTTACCGTAAATGCCACACGAAACGTTCATGCCAAATCGAGTTTGCAACCTACATTGTGCCAACAATCTAGGATTCTCTGTTGCCCAATGGTGACGATTGTGTTTGTTAAAAATTCCACAGTTACTAAAATATTTTTCATCAGTCCATATAATGGCACTGCTAAAATTTACATTTTCCTGGCATTTGTTAATGTACCAGTTACAGAAGGTAAGTCTCCTTAGAAAATTTCGTTCAATGAGCCCTTGAACAATGGTCGGCTTATATGGGTGGTACTTATTTGTCTATAAAATCCCTGTGTTGTCCTAGGAATGTCTACCTCTGTACTGCTTATTCTTGTCTATGAAGTTGGGTTTTCGGTAAAGTAATTTATTTAATACTTTTTAGGCCTTGACTGTTCGAAACTTTTACATGTTCTTAAATTAACCACAAATTTTGAAAAATACCTTTGGTTTGGTTGTTGCCTCTCTGGGTAAGTATCAGCGTCATTATTTAAGAATTTAAAATAACCCTATATATATATATATATATATATATATATATATATATATATATATATATATATATATATATATATATATATATATATATATATATATATATATATATATATATATATATATATATATATATATATATATATATATATATATATATATATATATATATATATATATATATATATATATATATATATATATATATATATATATATATATATTTATATATTAAAGAGAAGGGTAGTCTTAACCAGTCGATAACTTCTTGCGAAAAACAAACACACTTTGACCTTAACATTAAAATTAGATTTTACATACTGTATGTATATATATATATATATATATATATATATATATATATATACAGGGTTATGATAAATTAAGGAATAAATTAATTAACTTGGAAATTAAAAACATAGTAGAAAAATGCTCGAACCCGTCAACTGTCACCTTTAGTTTTTCAATAGAACGCCTTATTTTTTTCGGATGATTTGAATTCTCTTTGAAATTCTAGACATATTTCTTAAAATACAACCTAAATCCAGTCATCGAAATATTCTTATCTAAATAAAACCTGTGTATTTAATAACCTATCAGACATTTTTATACACTTCCTATGTCTGCCACGTAACCACAAAGAATATTTATTTTTACGCATATTTATAAGTTATTTTAAACGATACAGGGTCACTCACAAAAGTTGTACAACTGTCAACTTTGATTTTTTTCAATAGAACGCCTTATTTTTTTCTGCTGATTTGAATTCTTTATGAAATTCTAGATGTATTGCGTATAACATAACCTATACTGAAAATCAACTGTTATCGAAATATTCTTATTAGGCAGTCCAACAAAACAGCTGCTTGTCCTACGACAGCTATTTAACCCATATTGTGGGACTTATCAAACCAATATTTAAGCCTCATTGGCTAAATCAGTTTGTTTGTCCTACGACAACCCAAAAATTACATGACAGTGACATATCTTTGGAGTGCCTAATCTAAATAAAACATGTGTATTTAATAACCTATCAGACATTTTTATACACTACCTCTCTCTGTCACGTAACCCCAAAAAAGATTTATTTTTACACATACTTAGAAATTATTTTAAACTCTACAGGATCACTCACAAAAGTTGTACAACTGTCAAGTAACATAAGCTATACGGAAAATCAACAGTTAACGAAATATTCTTTTCTAAATAAAACATAAAACACATATCAGGAAATTAAATAATGTTTATTAAATTTTGAAAATGTTTCCAGTTGGCATTAAAGTAGCCATGACTGTTTTAGTTTAAGGGTTTTTACGTATTTATTACAAATAATCGTGCTATATATCAATAAATACTTTGGGTTACACGTTTTTAAGTATTATGCATGTATTTGTTACTGCGAATAATACTTTATAGTAATTTCCTATGTAAAGTAATTATATAATTACTACTGGCAAGCAACTACTTACGAAATTGACTCCAAGGTCGTCATTTCTTTTCAGTGACATAATAGTAATTTTTCAAAGTTACTGCTTCTAATCTGTTTACTATATTATAACTTTTAAGTATCAGAACTTTCCCAACCCTTACAGCGACTACTCCATTACGTCCAAATGTACACCTATAAGGCATTACTATAAAATAAAACGAGTCGTTGCAGAGTAGAAAAAGTTATCGTCTAATGTTACTTTAAACTGGCTTTTACCAGCCTTTATTCTTCGGTTGCAACTTAGAAGTAAAAATAATAGTAATTATTTACTACAAAAAAACTATTACCTCTCGTACTTGAGGTTCCGGGGGCGCTGGTACGAGATTCGGTCTACAGTGACTTTATGAGGAAGGCGCGACAATAGAAGTCCACCCGCCATACTGATGCAAAATTGCTAAAAGTTTAAATGGACGCACACATTATCGTTAGTATTTCGCAAAATATGACTAAATTAATCTACGTTAACACATTAATATAAGAAAATTGGATCAGCTAAAAGGTGAATTAATGAAATTATTATTAATTTCAGTCTACAAAGAGTAATATGTCGCAGAAAAAATTGGAAATTTACTTTACACTGACAACCTCTGTCAGCATCAGTTGTAAATGCAGGGATGTGTTAATGCTTTACTTTAATAATCTATAAGAACTATCTAGTGCAAATTTACTCTTTCATTTACATTTTTAACAAATAACAATGTTTGTGTAAGTGATTAATAACAGTTGTCTCCCAAGTTAGGTAATGTAGTATGTACTGAAGAAGGCCTACAAAATAAAGTTTGCTAATCTTTAAGAGCTTCTACCTCAAATTGCGGTGCTAAATAACGTAAAACATACACTAAGACATGAAACAATATCGTCTTTTACAGCAAAACAAAACCAAAACATAATAATGTACAATATTTAATAACTTTTCTTGGAGTAAACTTAAACTTAAGATATTTACGGTCATAGTCATTTACAAATTCATCACAAACACTTTATAATTATAACCAAAAAGCAGGTGAATCAGGCTTAAACACATTTCTCCATATGGCCAATGGCTTAGAACTTATTTTTTGAATCAATATTCATTTTAATAATCACAAAAACTAATAAAGTAGGTAATACACTAAAACAACAAACCTCATATGAAAAAAGTAAACAAAACGATTTTAGCAGCAATATGGCCGAACCAATCAAAAATTGGTTACCCTATTGTCGCCATAGTCCTTATAAAGTCACTGTAATTTGGTATACAGCCATTAAACTCCATTATATTCGGTCCGAATTTGTCAACCTCAATTAGTTGTGTATGTGTTGTTGACGATAACCTACGAGTACTAAGTTAAAATGGCAATGGCATCACGTCCCATAAGAAAAAAAAGTAGCTTTCGACATTCATCCAATTTTATAGAAAATAAAAATATCATATCTTTTTATGTCATACTTGAACAAAACAATATAAAACGGTATTTTAAGGAAACATCGTAACGTACCACATTAGTATTCAAGACTTCAAAGTAATTGGGTATAAGTGACAGCTGCGTATTTAAAGAATCCAAAACTATAAAAGCGTATGGGGGCAGTCGTAGACCCTTGATGTTAAGTAATTCTCTCAGTAAAGAAATGCAGCTAACTTCAAAGTAAAAGTTCAATAGAACGCCATTGTTTGTTTTCATCTCCCCTATAAATATTTAGCTATGCTGTTTATTTTTGTGAGTATAAAGATTAAAAATACAAATTAAACATCACGTTAAAAAATAATCACTCTTTATAATAATATATTTTATGATAATTACTAATTAAACCAAAATCCAAAATTAAATTTTTGAGATTTAAATTGGCCGATATATTTAACCAACATGTATTGAAAATTAACAAATTTTAAAGGCGTTCTTGTACGGCTATCATCACCATGTTCATCAAAGAAATTGCCTGCGTTTTAATTTTAGGTCCTTAGCATAGCTAGAAAACTAAGTAAAACGCACTATTTTCCATTTTGAGTGTTTGTAGTCGCCATAACTGTTTTGTTTGTATTAAAAAGAACCATACATATTTTTAAAATGGATTAAATAAAGACAGAAATAAGGAAGTAACAAATAGGGTGAATTATTACTATTAGGCAACTTAAATTGAACCACACAATTCCGTACTATCTACGTAATAGTCACAGTCACAGTTACATGTTATTCACGAAATAGTTACCCTAAAATTGTTCCCCATTTTGGTAATGACTACGTAGTCTCAGCTAAAATAGAACGTGACGACACCAAGTTCCGATTACTTGATGGAAAATACTTGTGGTAACAATGACGCATTCATGACTAAAAGTGTTACCTGGGTTCACCATTAATCACCATACAATACCTAGACGATGAAAAAACTCTTGTTGCAACTGTATCAAATTGAATATTTCTTATTACAGTTCAAATACGATCCTTAAGAATTTCAATAGTATGTGGCTTATTTTTATACACTTTGTCCTTCACTTACCCACAAAGAAAAAAGTCTAACGGGTTTAAGTTCAGCGATCTTGCCTGCCACTCTATTGTCCCAGGTGAGTCCACAGTGACAGTGACACGGTCATTTTTCTTTTCTTACGTGACAGACATAGGTAGGGTATACAAATGTCTGATAGGTTATTACGAGGGGTTTATCAATTGTTACAAAACGTACAGCGATTTCGGAAATCGCAGGATTTCGGTGATTTCGGAAGCGATTTCCGGATTTCGGCTGCTATTTCGTTGGCGATTTTGCAATTTCGAGGGTTTTGAAGCGATTTCACGATTTAGGAAATTCTAAAGCGATTTCCGGATTTCGAAAGCGACTTCGGGCGTGAGTATTTTCATTATGTGAAAAGATAATTGAATTATTCCTTTTCCGAAAGATTAGATTAAAAAAATTCGGATCCAAAATTACTGATTAATTTTAATGATATTGTTAAAATGTGGGGATTTTTAAGGTCGATAAATAGGTATTAGATTGCAAACATAATATGTAAAAATGAAGAAAAATTCGCTCATGTAGGATCGAGTGTAGAATTATTTATTGCTTCCCTCAGAGACGGATCTGGGATGACGTGGAGGGCGGAGGAAATTTAAAACATACAATATAATAATATAATATAATTTATAGCACCTGTTTTTTATTTTTATAGTTAATAAGGAGTAATGGTAAAAAGAGGAGGGGGTGAAAATTAAAATTTATTTAAAAAATCGAGTATTATATCTTCATGGGTTTTTCGGCATGCAGATTTTAATTTTAACAATAAATAATAAGTTGTAAAGGTATAAGGTGAGGCGGTGAAAAATGTATTGCTTTGGATCTTTGGATTCGACTCGAGGAGGTCAAATTGCGATTTTCAACCCATGCGGTGCTTATTTTATACATGAAATTGTTACCATTGGGTATACTTAGAGGGGGGGGGCAGTGCTCCCGTCGCCCTCCTCTAAATCCGTCACTGGCTTCCCTTATAAAAGAGAAATATTGTAAAGTGTGAAATGTTTTGAAATATTTACGTTTCAGGGTCCTTCGATGCCGAAAAACATGTTTCCTCAATTCCGCCACGTGTCGGTCTATCGGTTTGGTTGACTGTTTGCTGTTTTTAACCCAGTCCCAAAATACTAATACTTAGATTTTATTAGAAACTTTAAGTAATAATTTGTGACTTATAAATTCATAATTTAGTACGCGTTTGCCTTTGCAGTTCTAATACCAAAAACGGGGTTAAAAAACTGAAAATGTCGGCTGCGATTTCCAGGGTTCAGAAGCGATTTTGCGATTTCTCGATTTTGGTATCGAATTCGCGGTTTTAGCTGCTATTTCGGATTTATGTAGCGATTTCGGCGAACATGTACAAGTATTTCTAATCAATCCCTCGGGTTATTAAATACATAGGTTTTATTCGGATAATAATATTTCGATAACTGTTGATTTTCAGTATAGGTGATGTTATATGAAATATGTGTAGGATTTCACAGAATATTCAAATGAGCATTAAAAAATAAGGCGTTTTATTGAAAAAATCAAAGTTGGCAGTAATATATATATATATATATATATATATATATATATATATATATATATATATATATATATATATATATATATATATATATATATATATATATATATATATATATATATATATATATATATATATATATATATATATATATATATTTATTTACACGATTTGGTATACTAAATCTCAAAGTATATCGTTTATGACGGCAATAAACTACCCACGGCAGTTCCTAGTGATAATTGACTGAGTGGAAGTGTTTTACCGTAAATCGGGGACGGATTTAAATAAATTTAACTGTAATTTAGTTCTAAAATTAAGAAGAGAAAATTGATAAATGATTCATTTATTATTATTACAAGAAGTAAGTTAGAAAAGCTTCCCACATAACTTAAACTTAAAATAATAATCTAACCCAAACTTATTAAAAAATGTAGATTAAAAGGCACCAGAAAATTAATTTGAGCCGAATGATCCCAAGGTCTGACCATATAAGCCACTGTTGCTGTCTAGATCTGGCCAGCTTTCTTCAGATGATCTGGTGTTAACGGTAAAATATAGATGATCTAGTGTCAATGATGTGTTCCCGTTCTACTTGAAAAAGTAACATTTTTCTCTATCGTTACGTTGTGGTAGGATGCGTTGTCGAGTACTAAAAGAGACCACTCCGGCAAATTTGGTAGCAGCTGAGTTTCAATCCATTTCATAAAATTAGAGTGGTTCATATCGTCATTTTAATTAAAATTTTTACGAAGAATCTGAATCTGAAAAAATGGCGGTGTGTAAAAATTAATTATTCAATTTATTTAACATTATACCTAAAAATTAAATGAGTGATAGGTAGAAACTGATAAAATCCAATACGGTGAAACAAAACGGCGGCCAATATAATTTTTTTTGAAAAACAGTATGTGTGAGTAAATGTACCGAACTAAATTAGGTCACACTTCGTTAAAAGGAAAAATTCATAACAAGGGAAGTTCCGGGTAAAGGAAATTTACCGATTTTTGTATTTTATTTTCATTTTTACATTTTACCGTGGTTGTTATTGTCAATTATTATCTATATATATTTTTATCTTAAATGTATTTTTTTATTGCGTTTTCTTTTTTAAATTAGCTTTATCAATAAAAATATTTGGTTTAAGAAAACTATTTTTAGGTTTAAAATTTTAATCTGGGTCCACTGTGAAGGAACCCGAGAAACTACACTGAAAAATGAAAATCTACTTTTTTGGACGTTTCGGGGTAGACTTTCCTGCAGTAGACATGTCCAGCAGAACACAAACAGCATGATGTTTTCTTGTAAGCAGAATGTACCTTCATTTTCGCATGAAATCCTCTAATGTAAAGACGTCTTCTAATGGTTTGATATGATGCCTGTATAGAGTAGTATCAGGATAACGTTGGTACAACGCGTGCTTCGACATGGACCCCCTTCGATATATATTTATGGGCGCTGATTGGCTCCGAATTCAAGCCAGCGGGGTAGGTTACCGAAGGTTTCTCATTTCTTTTAATTTAGTTTTCTACATTGGTGGTATTTTATGTTTTTGTGTTTTCAATAGTTTCGTGTTTTGGAAATTTTAAGTGTAATGGCTCCGAAGAAACTGGGAAATAAATAGCCTTACGTGGCCAAGCAAAAGAAATAATTGATCGGGTGGCTGTATTTATGCAAAAGGAAGCAGAGGAAGGTCTACAGATTCTTCTTAAAAATTTTAATTAAAATGACGATATGAACCACTCTAATTTTAGGAAATGGGTTGAAACTCAGCCGCTACCAAATTTGCCGAAGAGGTCTGTTTTAGTACTCGAAAACGCAACCTACCACAACGCAACGATAGAGAAAAATGTTACTTTTTCAAGTAGAACGGGAGCACACCATTGACACTAGATTATCTCTATTTTACCGTTAACACTAGATCATCTGAAGAAAGCTAGTCAGTCAAAAAATTCTATTTTTTACATTGACACACACTGCCATTTTCTTACGTCATATTGAATTTGAAATTAATCTAATGAGTAGTTTCTTCAAGCCGATTTTTTAAGTATTTTATTAGGTCGCCATTTTGTTTTGCTATCTTATCATCATACCCATATGTTATTAGCTTATTCCGAGGTTTAACTCTACCTAACAACTGTTTTTTGTGCAAAATTTGAGGTAATTGAATAAGTTTTTTTAATATATTTGTTTATCTTATCTTGTTCCGGCATATTCGATTTTACCAAAATATTACTAGGTCATCCCCATATCGCGTTTCATTTTCGAGTAAAATTTGAAGTGGCTCTGATGAATAGTTTTTAAACTATTCCCCGAACTGACAGACAGACGGACCGACGGAATTGATAAAAATATTTTTTAGCATCTAGGGACGCTAAAACTTGATAATATGTATAATGTTGTTGTATGTTTTATTTGGACGCAATTTTGTTCCGCCATCTTGAATTAATACCACAGTTTTACTAGTTCTATACCACAATTAGTTATAGCACACAATTTGAAATGAGTCAATTAAGAAGTTTTTTCAGGCTGAATTTTTAAATATTTTATTAAGGCTCCATTTTGGATGCGTACCAAAATTTTACCAGTTGATTTCTACACAATACTTACTTGATTTTTCTGCAAAATTTGAGATACAAAGTAGATTTTAGTTTTTTTAATATTTCATTAGGCCACCATTTTGTTTGGATATTTTGGATTTTATCTAGAATATTACCAAATTTTTCCCTTGGTCATTCCCATGTGACCCTTAATTTTTTACCATAATTTGAAGTCAATCGGACAAGTAGTTTTTTAGATAAGCTGCGTACAGGCGGATCGAGAGACAGACAGACAGACAGAATTGAGAAAACGTGTGTTTCGCAATCTAGGGACGCAAAAACCTAAAAATATGTAAAACCTGAGAGGGTGCTTTGCACGATTATAAATATTTATTTCGCCGCCATTTTGTTCCGCCATCTTGAATTAATATCACAATTTCACTAGTTCTTCTTTATACCACAATTAGTTGTGGCACACAATTTGGAATCAGTCCATTAAATAGTATTTTCAAGAGGAATTTTTAAATATTTCATCAAGCCGCCATCTTGGATTCGTACCAAAATTTTACCTGTTGATTCCTATCTAGTACTTCTGATTCAAAATTTGAAGTCATTCGGTTAAGTAGTTTTTTAGTTATGCCGCGAACAGAGAGACAGACCGACCGACGGAATTGAGAAAACATGTTTTTCGGCATCTAGGGACCCTGAATCGTAAAGATCTGAAAAAATATCGGAGGGTGTTTTTTTCACGTTTACGATATTTCCGTTTTACGAGGGAAGTAAAAAATCAATTTATTTTAAGTCATGCCCAAAATATAAGTGTGGCTCAGGTAGAAACTGGTAAAATATGGTGGTGGTGGTGGTGGAACAAAATGGCGTGCAATAAAAATATGTAAAGACAGTATACTAAATGACTATATGCGAAACTAAATTGGGTTCCACTTTACTATTCTTAATGAAAGGAAATATTCATAACAAGGGAAGTTCTGGGTAAAGGATTTTTTTTTCTATTTTTGATACTTCAGAAATTTAAATTCAATCAATATGTAACGCGGCGTTCGCGTGAAAATATTCAGATTCACTCTATCATAGTTTTATTATAGAATCAGCAGTACTATTAAATAAATATAAGCATAATAAAGGATTTTAATACAAAACTAGTTGAAGTTGAATTTAATTTAAAATTTAAATGTTCTAAAGGGAAAAAACTGACCCGCCGCTGGCTCCAAAAACTCTCTGGTCGGAAATCTTCCACAGCGATGATTGAAGTCGGAATTTTGACGTTCTCTCTCTCATATGTCTTTGTCTAACACATGGGCAATGATTGATACATAACAAACTCCTTTATTAATTTTTCCCAGGCAAAAAATGTATTGGCTGTTCGTACTAGAGTTTATCTGATCGAGTACTTCCCTGGCTTGCTGTCATCTAATGGCTGTAGCAGTTCAACACATGACCCAGGATGTGTCTCCAGTTTCCCCTGGACTGTTATTTCTGTGCTGTCCGGTATTCGTGCAGTTTCAGAAGCCATGATGTTTGTTGTTCGGACGGACATCTTTTTCACTAATCAAAACCAATTCTTTCTTCCCAATTGTTACGATGTTATATTTAGGGTCAAACTATAAGCCATGTTCTTTAATCAAGTCCATTCTGAGAATTAATTCATCTTATATATCGGTCACTATTGTTTCATAGTGAATTAAAGTGGAGCCAAGTAAAAGTCTAACGCACGGTGCACACCAACCGTTTTGACTACTCCCATTGCTAACAAACTTTTACCGGATTTCTCCATTCTTTTAATCGAGACGATCCCTGGGTTGCACCCTCATCAGCCATGGCAAAAACAAAACTTACGCATCTTGTTTAGTTTCGAAATAGAATTCTGTAGAAGCTTTTCGAAAAATCACAATGTAGACACAATCGGGTAAATGGTCACTTCCGGCAATATTCTTAACAGTATTTTCTAGTTCAAACACAAATTACTTCAAATTTTGTCACATTCGGGCACTGATAACAATTCGAATTTTCAATATTAAACAATTTAGTCCATATTCAGTGCAACACGACTAACAAAAATTACGCGAATACTTCTCATACAAGACTAATACTAAAGGGTCATCCCTTGTCCTCATATGTGCAATGGAAACCTTCAGGAATTCTCTGTGTACTTGACGTGTTTACTTAGCTGAACGAACATAAATCTTTACGTTTCATAACTCAGTTGGGTAATTTTCGCACGACCGTCACAAGCTTATCGCTTTCTACAACTTCTAACTTTTTTAGTAGTTTTTCTACTTTATCACTCATTTCTTGAACTATATTTTTGTATTTCATATTTTCTCTATTTAGATGTTTTATTTGCATATTTGTCAATATTGTAGGTTTCTTTAACATGTTTTTCACATGTCAATTCTGTTCCTAGTTTTTCAAGTTGCATACTCCCTTTTTTGTTAAGTTTGCACATAAAGTCCGATGCGCAGATGTTGAATGGACTGGGTAAAACGCATAAAAACACATGTCTTTGTGTGTTGTTGAGAAATACTCGGTATTCGACTCATCGGAACCCTTAATATTTGCAATGAATATTTTTTGCCCGCATAGTTTCTATAGTTCAGGACTCGTACGCTAGACTTTAATAGGCAATGTCAGTCATTGCAGTTCGAACATCCAGCCGAATATGTTTTTTTTTTAATTATAATTATAAGAACACCTTCTACAATTTGTATCACGTTTATTTTGACTAAAATCTGAACTTCTTTATTCGATGGTCCTACTTCTAAAGTATCTTCAGTAGTTATTGAAAAAATATTTAAATATTCCTTTTACTTATCTTGGGTACTTTACGACTAAATAAACGCTATTATCATTATCATCTAAATATTGTTGTCATTAGTGTCATTTTGATCCAAATTTTGGTTAACATTTATCCTCTTTTTGTTTAAGTTAAGTTAAGCTGTTCTTTAATTTTGTCCTTTTTGTTCCAGATAAATTTTAAGTGTAAATTATATTTAAACTTTGACCATATTAATTAAAATGATTTTTTTTATAAATTAAAATAATGTAATAAATTAATATATAATATTATTAACTTTTTGCATTAATCGAATTTCTCTTAAGGAATGGGATTTGTTTCTGGTGAGTTTCTTCACAATAAGTTGTTCAAAAGAGCTTTAAGATTTATGTGTGGGGCCAAATTAGAGAGAATAAATAAATAAAACTTGTTTTGTTTATTTATTCTAGAAACAGTGTGCTTAATAAGAAAAATTCATAGGCTAAATTTAGAATGTTTTCTATCCGTCGTAAATTTAATTTCATTTAACCATTTCACATTTCAGTTGAAGATTTCAATTATGCCTTTAATTTATTATTATTCACACTTTGTCAATAAGATACAATTCTTAGGCATTAAACAATTTGAGTTTGAGTATTTCTCATAATAAATTTAGGGGTAAATGGATTTGATTAAGACTGAGTTTTAATAGCATCCTATATACTTTTGTGTATTTCCCATAAAAAATGTAACCCAATTTGATTATTTTTATAAACTGGCCTTTTTTCTCCGTTTTATTAATATTCAGAAAAGAAACAATGCAACATGCGCCAAACAAGCCAACAAATCACAAACAAGAGACACTCGTGCGCAGCATGAAGTTATCGATTGGACTTTAGGTACTTTCTGTTCCAACAAACAGTTCGTGATCGATCAGAAATCGGAACATTACAGACATGTCAGACATGTATATTAACGGGGTTTATTTGTTAGAACCAATGACATATAAAATGGATAGACTCAGCATTTCCATAAGGGACCGCTTCAAAAAGTAGATCAGTCATTGTTTGACAGATTTTGCATGAGTGAAAGAAATTCAAATTATTCATTTCGGGAAATTCTATAATGTAAACTATAATAAAAACTGGTTAATATTCCTCCATTTATGATTGTACTATACGAAGGGTGATATGAGATAAGAATATCTATAAATATATTTTATAAATAAAATATAAATATATTTGCTTTTAATTTAGTTAAGGCCGTTTTACATGCTGCAATTCTTTCTTGCAAGTTGCAATAGTCTTGAACAAAAGCATGCGCAGTGGCAAGACATTTGTACCTTTTGTCAAACTGCGCATGCCTTTGTTCAAGACTATTGTATATTGCAAAGAAGAATTGCAGCATGTAAAACGGCCTTTAGACTGTTTGTTGATCGCAAGATTTCTGTCAGACTTCGTAAAGCAAAATGTGTTTAGTGACTTTAGATCTGTTTCATCTGGTTTACCCCAAGGCTCTGTGCTGAGCCCCCCCTTGTACACAGTTGATTTACGTTCGTGGGTTATGAATGCTACTATATTGCAGTTTGCTGATAGCCTATGTATGTATTTATTCCAAACAAAAAATATATTAGCAAGTAAATCTAATCTAAATCATATTATGTACCTTTGTAATAGATACTTTCCAGAAAATGGTTTCAGTATATCTAATCTGCCTTGTTAATTTTATCATGCCACAGGCTTGTTAAAGAGAATTTCATGATACTTAATGAAACTCTTATCCGGTGGGTTAATTCCATTAGATAGCTGAGAGTATTTTTGGATAAAAAATTGTCTTATTGACAAAGCCGAAAAAAGTCCGAACTTTCGCAGAGCTGTGGTGTAAGGTCTTGGTGTTCAGATCCGAAAACGTCCCTCATGTTTTAAAAAGCATTTACTAGAATTCTGTTGGATAACGGAGCAATATTTTATGGAGCAGCTTGTAATTAACGTCTTAAAAAATTGATATAGTACCACTTTGAGGCTTTGAGGTTAATTACGGGAGCGTTTCAATCCACGCCAATTCAGGCGCTTCTGGCAGTGTGTGGCGAACTCCCATTATTTTTAAGGAAAAAAGTATTAGCGGAGAAATTCCTAATAAAAAATATGCAATACAATAATGACATTTTAAATAGAATAAACAAATTAGCTACATATAATCTAACACTTCCGTTTTAATAATATTATTAAGTTTACAATAATATATTCTGAAAAGGGATAACTATTTCTTATTGGAAAACCCTTTAAATATTACTTATTTAAATATGGAAGTAATCTTTCCCAAATTTAGTTAGTTAGAAATAAATGCATTTTAAATAAAGTTTTAGATCAATTTAAATCCTACTATAAAATATATTCTGATGGCTCAAAAAATAGTAATGGAGTAGGTTGTGCCTCTGTAATCCCACAGACTAAAGTAACTAAAATGTATAAATGCCATAAACTAATATCCATTTTTTCGGCTGAAGCGTAACCTAAATTAAAAGCTGTAGAAGTTGTCAGTTTAGATAATACAATATCCAACGTGGTCAAAATATCTGATTCTCAGTCTGTTTTGTTTTCCCTAAAAAATAACTTTAAGTGTAAGCATCCTATTATTGCTAGTATTTCAAACTTAATCTCTAAACTTTCCTCTAGAAAAGTTAATATTAAATTCATTTGGGTCATTCAGGTCAAACATCACGGAATACGTGCAACCAATTATATATAAATAATACACTTAGTTCCCCTACTCAGTATTCATTAATTTACCATATTCTAAACGAGAAACCTCTTATCCATAGAATGCAACTGTCTCGTAAATTGTTTGTGTCTTATTTCAGGTTTCTGATTGGACATGGAAGATTCAACAAACATCTAAACAAATTAAAACTGTCTGACACGTCATTTTTTTCATGTGACAATGAATTATATTAGAAGACCTAAACCATAGACTTTTTAGGTGCTTCCACAACACGGAATCCGTTTTTTTTGGATTGGCCCAAGGACAAGAAGTGTGTGTCCCTGCTTAAATTTCCTTTGCCTTAAGTGTCTGATCAGTTTACATATCCAGTCATGTTGTTTTCATTAAACATGATTTAAAATTTACTATGACTAAGAAAAAATGCAATAACATACTAAACAAAGACATAATTTTAAAAATACATTACATACAGCAATATAAAATTAAACAGACCTACGACATAAGTTTGTATGGTTTTATGGTTTTATCAAATAAGATTTCTTCTCAAATTTTGGAAGTATTTCAAAAAAGAATAAATCTACGTTTGCCTATAGCTACCAAATATTTTAGTTCTTTACGCTGTACCATACAGCGTGGTCATTTTAACTTTTCCACATAACAAGCTGCTCTAACTTACTTATTTAGATATATTAATATAATTTACTTTTTTATATAAAGTAGCCTGAACATTTTACTTTCAGTAGATGGGTCTCCTGATTCTAAATATACATAATTTGATACCTTTATTTTTAAATACAGGAGAAAAGAAAAAATGGCTGGGTTATAAAACCAATGTGTATAACAAAGTTCTCCATTTTTGAAGGATAAAGGTATCAAAAACCAGGAGAATGAGGTCTAGCTTCTGAAAGAACAATTTAGAGAGTGTCTCATTTTTAATAAAATGCCGGTTATATTTATATCTTTGAAAATGTACCATTTTATTTGTGTTATTGGTAACTAGACATAGACATAAAATTTATTTTTTGGTCATTTTGATACCTTGAAAAACGAAAAAGTTATAGCAAATTAAAATGTGGACAAGTTAAAATGACCACGCTATATATTATTATTTTACAAAATTATATTAAAATTCGCGCTCCTGTTGTATATGTTTTTTTGGTTTTCCATTTCATGACAATTTCATCATTGTTCTTTAGAAGTTAAAAAACTAGGTTATAAAAGTTGTGAGAGAGGGACCTGCAAAAGAATAAAAATGATTAGAGGTTTAATTATTTTAGGTTTATCTTATCCTTATATTATCTATCTTATATTAAATATCAAAAATGTATAATACAATTAAAGTGCTAAATTCTTTTAATATGAGAAAAAAAGGGAGAATTCCTGTCTCATTCATGCTTTTTAAAATAAATAACTTACAAAAAAACGTAAGGTAGAAAAGATTAATTGTAATCTGTCATAAAAGAAGCATCATTGCGAAAAACATTGAAACGAAATATCTACAAATGAACGAAAACTATTTTTAAAGTAAAAGCAAAGTGAAGTAAGAAATTCTTTAACTACATACATGGAGCAAGAAATCACTTATTTGGTGTTCAGGGCTAGAACAATTTATCTGGTTGTTTTGCTGCAACTAGCTACACTGGCTAATAAACAATTATAGTTATTTATACGATTTTTTGCGCAAAGTATACGTTTTAATCTTAAATTAATTCAACTCAAGACTAATTCTTATTGACAAAGCCGACAGTTTCATTATCTAAGTAGTTATAATAATATATAATATTCAATATAATAACATAGCATAAAGCCAAAAAAAAAGAAAATAACATTTACAACATCAAAATCAAACCAATATTAAATAGGTGAAAAAGATAAAAAGTAATGTAAAAGAATTAATTGAGAAAAAAGGATTAAAACAAAGTAAAGAAATAAGAAGGGGTATACTAGAATGTAATTCAGAGTGTTGTTATCGTATTCGTATCGTATTTAATTTTTTTTGTCTTGGCAGCCCGAAAGATGTTAATAAATCTTACGGATTTCAAGGATAACAGATTTTTTGGCACCACACGTCCATCTCACTACTAGCTCTCGAAAGATGCACGTTCCCTACAACATAACTCCATATCGAAAATGAGATTCCAACAGAGAGTGGTAAACCATCCTCGCTGACACCATACCAATCTCTTCCGGTATCAAGCGAACAGCATAGTATACCCATGCAATCTTCTGAATGAGTTTCAGAATATGCTTATTAAACTTCAAATTCTCATAAATAAAAAGGCCTAAAAAACCGTGATACCATGTGCAAAGAGTGTATACTGTATCGACAAAAGGCAGATCACTTATAGATAACAAAAACAGAATCGGACCTAGGACAGAATCTTATAGCATGCCGCAATTTATGTTAACCTTATTAATACACACATACAATCACGCGACTGTTTACGCTAACCCCTGGAAATCGGATTGAAGCCATTTCTAAACTTCACCCCTGAGGGTTTATGCATAATATTAAGTCAAAATCTAAAGAAAAGTCTTATTTAAACAGCACATCTCTCAGCTTAATGAAGACCTTCTCTGAAAGAAGAAAAATGTGATGATTGGTAGTATTCTGATTCAAATGTCATCCTCTATATGTGAGTTTATATTTTTAAAAAATCTTATATTCTGTTGAAATTCGGTAGAGTCAGTAGCTTAAAAGAAAAATACTCTTCAACCCAAACATATTCTTCACGTATTCCATTGGATCATTTTGCGGATTTGTGCTTGCAACTGAACGATGTTAATTTTTAAGATAAAATAAGTTTATATTCTTACGGCCGGTTGCAGAAAGCACAATTAAAGTTTAGAATGTTTAACGGAATGTCAAATTTGACAGCGAGTTCCTAGATTTCTATAAGCAGCTTGTAAAATCCGAAAACTCGGTTAAATATTCTAAACAGCAATTAAGTTTTGTGCAACCGGCTGAGAAATAAAAGACTTGGTAAGTTTGGAACAAAAGTAAAAGCCTACCTCATAGATTATTGGAATAACTCCGAATCGATATTTGCTTTCCAAATTCTTCTAATTCAGTTAACGTTAAGCTAACTGAAGAGTGACAGTGAAGTTTTCTAATCCTACTTGGTATGAAAGGTTGGTAGCAATATTTATTAAATGCATTTTTAAAAATAAAAACAATTTAATCCATATCGTAAAACTCAAAAGCATTGGTTTATGTGAATAAAACGTTGCAAATATTTTTACTATAGAACATTAGAAAGAGAGCATCTCTTTCTAATGTTTATTAAGTATATACATATTTTTTAAAGTAAGCTAAAGCATTTGACACAAATGTATTAGTGCATATATAGGTGAATCCATACAAATAGAATTGTCTTAGTTCTCAGTGTTTACCGCTTTTTCAAGGTCTAAACTATAGATAAAATATTTTGTTATAGAGCTGTACATAAAAAGTTTTTTCGTTTTAATTCTCTCATAAGTGTAAGGTGTAATCGTAAAAAAAAATCACCCTCCTAAGTTTCAACAGATCTTCGCGCTTTAGGGTCCCTAGATGCCAAAAACACGTTTTCTCAATTCCATCGGTTTGTCTGTCTGTTAGCGGCATAGCTAAAAAACTTCTTACTCGATTGACTTCAAAAAATAAAGGGTCATATGGACATTTTGGTAAAAATCCAATATGGCGAAAAATATTTCGGCCCAGTGACATGTTAAAAAAATTATAACTAAAATACCACTTATACAATTTACCTAAAATTGCTCACGAAAATCAAGTGAACTGGTAAAACTTTGATACGAAAACGAAATGGCGGCCAAATAAATCAGATAAAAAACACTTCTTATTCAATACACTTTAAATTTTGCACAAAAATTAGATATGTTATAGGGATAAACTGATATAATTTTGGTACGAATTTAACATTGCAGAACAAAATCGCGTCCTAATAAAATTTAAAAATATCAGTGTAAAAATGTTTTTTAAATTTTGCCTAAAAATCAAGTGTGACAATAGGTATAAACTAAAAAAATAAAAGTAAAATATTAATACGCGGAATATTAGAATGTTTGACAAACTATATAAAAGTCCGTAAATTTCTTCCTTCGATATTAATTTCATTAGAAACAGGAATTTAATATACGCTTATAATTTTTTAGTAATAGACATATAAATAATTATTGCCTTATCTTTCACTTTTGTAAACAAAAAGAAGAAAGCCTTATAGTGAATACAATTACAATTTAGATTTATGTTATGAAATGATTAGGTGGGGATCAAAATAAGGTGACACTTCGTTATTCCTAATAAAAGGAACTATTCATAACGAGTGAAGTTCCAGCTAAAGGAAATTTACCGATTTTTTTGCATTTATTGTCACAATTTTCACTCTTCTGTAAAAGGACAACAGCCTAGGAAAGTGCATATTATGAGCCAAACCATATGTTTTGTTAGAGGATCTTATATATTCCATCAGCTTCAATAATTAGTTTTTTAGTTAGACAGACCGACGGATTTGAGAATTTCAACATGCCTGAATCGTGAAGGTCTGTAAAAATCTCGGAAGGTGATTTCTATACGATTACAATACTTTCCTTTTACAAGGAAAGTAAAAAGGAACCGCAAAATAATTATATCACCTGCTTGCTGTTTTTGAACTCCCATGTCCGAATTTCTGACTACGCGTCTGATAGATACGTAAAATTAGCAAAAACACATTAAATTGCTTCCTATAAACATATATTAAATTAAAGAGAAAAGAGCCACAGCTGGTTCAGTTTATAGTGAGAGCCAACAGGGTTGCCATTTTCGGACCGTCGATGCAGAGGAAGATAAAGTGCGGGACACGAAAGAAAACCGAGCGGAGTCAATCGGTTTAGGGAAGTCGGCCAAGAAATCTCTTTAAACCAGTGGTGTCCCGTCGTTCTCTAAATAATATGGCACTCCTTTTTGACTATACGCACTTCAGATAATTAAAAAATGTAACTATGTTTAATGAACCTTTATCTATATTTGTCTGTTTTCTTTCGTGTACCGTACTTTTATATTTCTTTTGTGTTGCAAAAACGGCGAACTTTCGAATTTTAAAATGATTTAATTTTGATTTTTCTTGATCGATTTACCTATAAATATATTTTTTCTTGAGTTCTGTCATTAACGGTTCCCGGGCTACTGCCTACGTCCACTATTATTGGACCACCCAGTATTTTGATACACGATTTACAAGAGATCCAGTGAACGAGATTTATCAAAATTTTAATTTATGCAGTTCGACTTTGGTGTATGCCAAAAGTAGCCGTTTGTCTCCGTTTGTCATATTACTTTATACAGGGTCATTGTGAAGTACTAGACAGGGCGTTTCCTAATTGCGTGCTGATGTTAAAGTGGGTGTTTTTATGTCCTAAAAGCCTTAACTTTTGAGATACAAGATGGTAAGGTTTAAAAAGAAAAATTTTTTTTATCCCAATTCTGATGCTTTTGTAGATAACTGCATGAAATTTGATACACGTCTTCTATGCATTAAGGAGCATACGGATTTACCCAGGTTAATTACATATGCACGCCACTGGTAGAAATTTCAAAAATTGATTGTTAATAAAAAATGAACTTTTGTGCATAAAAGACGTGTATCAAATTTCCCACAGTTATTTATCTATAATACCAACAGAAATAGGATTTAAAAAAAATGTTTTTTTAAAACCCTGTATCTCCAAAGTTAAGACTTTTAGGTTCATATTAAACTTTTTTCTTAAAAAGGTCCATTAACATTAACATTAGCACGCAATTAGGAAACGCTCTGTATAGTACTTCACAATGACGCCCCCTGTACAAAGTAATATTACAGATGGAGACAAACGGTCACTTTTAGCATACCCGAATAGCCCAAAGTCGAATTGCATAAGTTAAAATTTTGATAAATCTTGTTCACTGATATCAGTGCTGGCTCTCCTACTATAACTACATTGATGTGTTAATTTTGGAAAAATATGAGTTCTGTAGTTTTTCAAATATTAATTGCAATATTAGATATTTTTTAACACCCGGTATTGAACAGAAAATTAATTATTTTGAAGCAGTTTATTGACAGCTACTTTATGAACAATTTTACCAAATATATGAAAAAAACTAGGCCATTTTTGAGGTCGACGGCTGTGATTCTAATGGTTCGATTCCTTCTAAATCGTTGTCTTCCTCAGAAAATAATGAGATTTCGTCGTCACTACTTGAAGATCCCAGTGTGATAACTAAATCATCAATAACCGTTTCAATTTTGCCATCTACTTCCCAGTATTTATCTTCAATAGAACGAACATGTTTAACATACGATTTCCAATTTTCAGCCGATATTGAGTCAATCGCTTCTAATGTTATTTTATTTAAATCTTTAATTGAAAGTTCACCGATATTGCGCTCTCGAATATATTTTTTTACTCCTGCCCATGCAGTTCAATAGGGTTGAGGTCGCACATGTATGGAGGCAGCCTTAAAGGTATATGACCGAGGTTACGTAAAAGACCGTCAATTTTATACTTTTTTTCTCTAGGCTTGTTGGCTGATATTACTTCATATAATTGATATTGTCTCCATGTTGGATCACATACAAGATTGTTCGATTTAAGCCACGATATCATATGAGTTTTTGTAGAGTATTTAGTTGGCACTTTATCTTCTACGTGAGAATGATTTGGGAGGAATGTTAGGTAGAAGCTTCTCGAGCAACCACTTTTCAAAATTATCTCTATTCATCTGTCCATGATAGTCTCCAGTTGATAGTCCCGAGCGAAAAACTAAAGCAGCACCTGGAACAAATACGACTTCTGAACCAGCATGAACTATAATAAAGCGACTACTAGAGCGGATTCCCTGAACAACACCTGTAACACTTTCACTTTGCCAGCATTTGTTCACTTTCATATCATTATCTACCCAGGTTTCGTCTAGATACACAATATTGCGTCCTTCTTGCCTATATCGCCTTACAGTTGATAGATATTTCACCTGCCATCGCCAGTGAAAAATATTTGGTCTCTCAATGAGCAATTTTCGTTTATTTTGGCACTTGCGCCAAACAAAGCCATTTGATCGTAAAAGCCGATTTAAGGTTTTATACCCGTACGGAAAATCTATTTTGTTCTTTACAGCACGAAGTAGGGGTTTGCAGGTCGGAACCTTCTTCAAGTTTATATAAAAATCCTCTATTGTTCGTCAAATTACTTTAAAATCACCATCGTCAATTTTATCTTTGTTTGATAATCGGGGTCTTTTTTTACCGGAGATTGAGCGATCAATATGTTCTCTTTGAATTTTTCAACGCAACGCATTTATATAGAAATGAAAACAAATGCTCGAAATGTGTAGGGGCCACTGGAAATAGCAAGGCAAGTGCATGGAAACTCTAGGCAAATTACAAGTGGACCAGTGCGAAATTTACTAAATCCTCGATTAATTTTCTGTACCGTTTAGCTGGTGCAGTTTATAGGTGAAGCGGCAAACTATCACAACAAATAAAATAACATAAAATTTATTTTCGTACGCAAATTTTACTTTTCAGCTTGCTTAAGACTTGAGATAAGAGATGACCCTTTATTTTAAGGACCGCCCGGTTTTCTTTCGTGTCCCGTTTTATATGTTTTGTCTCGCACCCATAGCACGCGAAAAACAATAATAGATCCAACTTTCGAGACTATTTATGAATGAAATGTTGAGTGCACCCTTTGTTTTGTAGTCTAAGGATTTTACATGATAAAGAAATGTATGTTGTGTTGTTGTAATGTATGTTTGTCCTAGGGATAAGGGAAGGATATGCCTTTGACTTCTAAAGTTGTGAAGATGGACAGTGTCAGAAGTACAAGGAAGTGTATCATCTGAAAAAATTAGATGTCGTGGTTTAAATATGTTTTTGTGAATATTTTTGTTTTTAGTAAAAATAACGTTTTCTAGATCCACGATCGGAATATTTACTATTTTTATACTTAGAGGATTTTCTTAATTTTGATCTTTGTGAAAATGTTTTTGTAAATAACGGTTTTTTTAGGATCGATTTGAATTTCGTCTTTTTTTCAGCTTTATCTAGATTTAATCTTTGTTGGAAGATAAGGTTTTCGCGAATTTCTTGATTCATAATTTTTATGTTGTCTGAACGTTCTTGCGTATATTGGGATAACTTTTGGTCCTCGGAAAACTCCAAGGGGGTTTTATTATCAAATTTGTCTCGGACGATTTAAAAAGGCGTATATTTTAGAGCAGTATGAGTAGAATTATTATGACAACATTGTACAATTCATTAGTGTAATAATGTTTTCTTTGGGTTTTTTTGGTCTTTTCTTGTGAAGATGGTTTCGTTCAATGTTGAGTGCAGTCGTTTTGAATTTGGGTTATGTGGCGTACAGTAATGAGTTTCTATTTGATAAAGAGGACATAGGTTTTGAATGATTTCGTTCTTAAAAGCAGTGCCATTGTCGGTTGTTATTTTTCGGGGTAATCCGTAATGATTAAAATACGTTATTAATTTATTAGCGAGTTCTGTAGTTGTTGGAGTTAGTAAAGGATATGCTTGTCCTAATTTTGAAAAACTGTCACTTAAAGTTAGAAATGAGTTGTTAAGTACGTACGTTTTTACGTCGTTTTCTAAATTAGGTCAAAAGACATTTTTCTTTAACGCTATAGTATTTCCTTGGATACCGCGGTGTGATGTCTTCGTCTCATGATAGTATTTTATTTTAAGTTGTTGCTCGTCGGTGTCTGTTATATTTTCCAAGAGTGTGTTGGAGATGTAAAGTATGAAAGCATTATTTTAAAAATATTTTTGGAAGATTTTCAAAATGATTTTCTGTATGGTTTTATCTTTAAAATATAAACAATAGGTGTTTTGGGTGTAAAATATTCTTTTATTATTTTAGAAAGTACTTCTTCCGATGGGTCATTATTTAAAAACACATATATACGGTGTTTGAAAGAACGTGTTGTTTTTGAACTTTAATTTGAATATTACTAGAGTACCGAAAAACTACTTGATTTTTATATACAATAAGAGATTTTTGTATATAAGGGGTTCCTATTATCGGATGTTCTAAGCTAGAATATTGTGTTTTTAATAGCTAATAGGTTTTTATTATATCTGAGATTAATTTTATTTTTGGACTTTTTTGTCGTTCGGGGATCTCTTTTTCATTAGCAATTGTGCTTAAAATTTCGTCGAGATCTTCGCATGGTAGTGGTAGTATTTCATTAGGGTAGAAATTTGGTAGTAGAGATATTTGATCGTCTTCGATAGGGTTAATTTGAATTCGTGAGAGTGAGTTCGGCGTTTGTGTTCTGTTTACTTTTTTTGTAAATAATCTTGTAGTCGTCCTGTTCTAGCTTTATGCACTATCGCACTAATTTGGATTAAGCACTTTGATTGAGAATAGCCATTGAGGAGGTTTATGGTCGGTGTTTATTTTAAATCGGGTACTAAAAAGATACGGCTTAAAATATTTTGTGACCCAAACTAGGGCTAGCAATTCTTTTTCAATAGAACTGTAGTTAAGATCCAAAGGAGTACGTGAAGCATAAGCTATAAGTACCTATTGAACCTTGGGATAAGACGGTTCCTATAGATAGTTCGAGGCATCGTTTGTAAGATTGAAAGGCTGTGAAAAATCTAGATGTTGAAGTATAGGATCGTTCATGAGAATTTTTTAGAGGTTTCAAAGCTGTTTAAAAATTCGGGTGTATGTTGAACCTTATGATTTTTCTTCAGACAATGTGTTAAGGGTTTAGTCCGGTCGAAAATTTCCTGTAATATTCAACTAGACCCAGAAAAGATTTTATTTCTTTGGATGTTTTGGGTATTGGAAATTTTTCGATTGCTTTGATCTTGTTGGTGTTTGGTTTTATATTATCGGGTGTTATAAGATAACCTAAGAATTCGAGTGTCTTACAGAGGAATTCAGATTTGTCGAGCTGAATTTTAAGATGTGTTCTTGTAGAGATGTAGACAAAATTATGATGTCGTTTTAGGACATTGGCCATCACTGTTTGGAAGGTGACAGGGGCATTTTTTAATCCAAATGGCATACAAATAAATTCATAATGTCCGTTTTCGACATTAAATGCTGTTTTAGAAATGGAGTGGGGTGCATTTCGATCTGATGAAATCCGGATGCTAAGTCAAAAGTGTTAAAAAATTTACTTCTTCCAACTTTGTCTAATATATAGAAAATATTGGGTAACGTATATCGATCGACGATCGTTTAATTTTACATCACCATGCGCCATTTTTGTTTACCTGATGCATCAACCTTTTTTGGAACCATCCAAATTGGGGAGGACCAAGGGCTGGAAGATGAGCATATAATTTCATCGTTTAGCATTTGTGAAATTTGTTTTTGTGCCTCTTGTTTATGTATGTATGGGTAACTGTACGATTTAATATGGGCGCGGAGGCCGTCAGTTTGTTTTAATTTAATCGTTTAATTTCGTGTTTCACCTGATGGGTCAAAGTTAATTTTTCTTCAGGTTCGTGAAGTACATCTGGGAATTGTGTAATTAACTTTCTCAATTCTTATTTTTGTTCTTCATTTAGATGTTGTAAACAATAAAAGAAAAACCCCTTGCTCGATATTAAATATTTCGAAGTTTTGAGAGTCAAAAAATTGGGGTTTTTCTTGTAAGATTTCGAAATTCAAGTAGAACAACAAAAACAATTTCTTTTAGAGAATCGTCTATGTTATTTCCGTGCCATCGGGAATATAAGTAGAAATATTGTTAAAAATTATAGGCATTGGTGGTAATATTAACTTTTGGATATTGAAATCGTCACGATACGTTAAAGGTATTTCTACAATGTCTGTATAATTTGATTTGTTATGTTTATATTTTAGTTTAGTTTTCGTAAATCTCTTATGCCAATAATACCATAGTCGTGAAAATTATATAAAAAAATTCAAGTTTTGTGTTAATATTGTATTCTTTTAATAACGGTATTTAACTTTATACTGGGTGTTGGTATTACCCGTGCATGTTACTTGATGCTTTGATGTGTAATTTAAAAGTGCTCTTCGGCTACGTAGAGTCTAACCAGGGATGTGTGGCTTCCTGTGTCAATTAAAAGTTTTGCTGGTGGATTTTGCAACTCTATGTAAGGAAGCGAACTTACTTGAAAGCTATTAAGATTTAGGGCGGATTGTTTTCCTGACAATTGTTCGGAAATTTTTCAGGGTATATAGGATTCTCTTGGTTTTCAGAATCAGAGTGGTATTCATTGTTTTCAAAATTATCAAATATAGGTTCCTATGTATGAATTATTATGTGATAAATCATTTTCTGAATATACAGGGGTACCATCTGCTAGGTATGTTATTTCTGTAAAACTAGAACATTTCTTTGGGATATTTAAAGTTCGAATTTTAGCGTATAGTGGTAGAGTATTTCTTGACTGCATCGAAGACATTCTACTTGATGTAGATATGGATGTATCATGGCCTATAGGTTTGTTAGAATATTCGTTAGAGAATACATCTTTTGTTTTCCCAAAAACTTGTCTGTTTGTTGAAAAATGATGTTGCACAAGCCTACTTGGTATATTTATAGGTTGGGTAGGGAAAGTTGGTTTTGGGGTAAAATTATTGTTGCTAGAACTTGGGAACTGGTTTGGAATGATCTCGAAATCATATTATTTATACTACATATAATATATACTACATATTGTAATAATTATATAGTATTTTTCCTAATATTCAAGAGAGATCTTGAGCTTAGAAATTACCTTTTTATTATCTGTTGAATTGAACCATGAGTTAATTTTACGGAGCAGAGGTAGAACAGACTGTGGATGATAATAGATGTCAGTTAAGAGACGCAATTGAACAAGAAAAGAAAATTTTCAGTTACAAAATATTGTATTCGATACAAATTTAGAGGTTGCTATTTGTGTATCAAATCTTGAGCAGTTGGTAACGGATATCCAAGTATTTAACAGATTGGATAAAGAACGGGAAACTTAGGTTTAGTACACACAGAAGGACGTTTAGCGCGATACTATCCTGATAGCAAAACTACAGAAATAAAGAGGAAGAATTTATTAGAATTACACAGTGGTCTTAGATAAGCTCTTCACAATACATATAAAATAGCATCCTTATGCCTTAAAGTTATCGACAGGGCAACTCAGCAATCGGGTCCGAGAGTGGCAAGATTGTTTGGAAATTGATAACCAAGAACCCCTGTATACAACCTGCTAAACAAAAATTCCCTAATGAGTTAAATAAGTTGCAAATCCCAACTCAGCACGGAGATGAACGAAGGCGTGTTTCTTTCCAAGATTAGGGTTCCAGGCGTGAGGGACCACTAATTACTAGTTTTAATACTCAAGATGAACGTTTAAAAGTGTTCGTAGGTCATCACTTCGGTCCAACGACTGGCGTATGCAAACCCTACCTAGGACGTCCCTATTCTGGCGTAAACTTTGACCTGCCATGCAAACATGTTGAACATGTTGAACTGAGTCGAGAAGCGTTTCAAAGAAAATGTTGTTTCGGCACCTGAACTATTTAAAGGAGATGCTTTGGTATGGTTTAGGCCTATAAAACATGTTTTCAGAGGATTGAAGGATATGGAAATTGCTTTGAGGAAGCATTATTAGCACCAGACTATGAATTGAATTTGCTCTATGATATTAGAAAGCGAACACAAGGACATGATGAAACATTTGTATTATACGTAGCATCTATGCAAAACCTTTTTAATAAGCTTTCTAATAAACCTTCCCACTGCCTTAATAAATCTGTATTGGTTAAAATTTGGATTAAATCCTACTTCACATTGTTAGAGTTATTCTCCTCCTCTTTGTCAGAGCTTTCATTCCCATAATTGTCAGCACTTCCATTTTCGACATTCATCAGTCTCATAGTTTTTATTTTCTTAATTAACTTGAAAATGTTCTTGATCTTTAATCTTTTACTTCTCCCCTTAACCTTTTCGGTGAAAATGGAGTAGAAGTTTTAAATGGAAGTGTAGCTTCATTTCTTGGCGGACTTTCTACATTAATTATTTTTCTATATTGTTATAGTGAGAGCCACTTCTGGGATTTAAAAAAAAAATTAAAGCTCCTTTAAAGCTCGAAGACTACACCATGTTTGTTTTTGAAAGGTACAAACGCACAGAGTTTAAAGTACAACCCTTCAATTCAGTGTCTTTAAGTTCTACTCCATCTTCACCGAAAAGTGAAGTATACTTCATAATTGTCAAGACCTATTTTTTACCAAAATTGAAGTAAGTTCAACGTTTATTCGTCCTTTTTTCGTACACTGCAAGACATACTGAATATTTGCAATTCATTTTTATCAGTAATAACACTTTTTCTAAAATTATTTTTTTTTTATAAGAAATAAATTGGTTTAAATTTCATATTTTTTAAGGCTCTCGGCTTTTATTGAAAATTCGCAGCTAAAAATAGCTTTACAGTAAACGTTATAGCTAAATTCCAGCTTTAGGTGTTACAATATTCTGACAGCCATTCCGCAACAACTATTTGGAAAATTGTAAAAGCTATTACAGCTCACTGTGTTAGTTTAGTTGTAGGGCATTCAATTTCAATGCCGCTTTCAGAACGATTCTACCTTTTTTCGTTTTTGGGATATTTTGAAGAAAATCGGTAAATTTCCTTTACGTGGAACTTCCCTCGTTATAGATCTACCTTTTATTAGGAATAGTGAAGTGTGATCCAATTTAGTTCAGTGCGTAGTCATTTAGTAACATATTTATACTATCTTCTCAAACATTTTTATTGGCGCCAGTTTATGTCATTATATTGAATTCCTACCAATATTTTACCAGTTGCTACCTATGCCACACTTGGTTCTTGGACATAAAACCAGTTCAATAAGTATTTTTTACACTGACAAACACAAGTCATATTGAATTCGTACCAGTTTAACAGATCGAGATTTTTTTACGTTGATTTAAAAAAAATTGGCCGCCATTTTGTTCTACCATCTTGAATTCGCACCACAACTTTACCAGTTTATCTCTATAACACACTTAATGCTTGCATACATTTTGAAATTAATTAATGAGTAGGCCCCTATTTTTTAAATATTTTATTAGGTCGCCATTTTGTTTTGCTGTTTTATATTCATACCAGAATGTTACTAGTTTATTCCTATGACACTTGTTTTTTTTTGTGCAAAATTTGAGGAAATTGGATAATTAGTTTTTTTAGTAATAATTGTTTTAACATCTAGGGACGCTAAAACCTAAAAATATGTAAAACCTAAGAGGGTGGTTTTTTCCATGATTACAAATATTTTATTTGGCCGCCATCTTGAGTTAGTACTACATAGTTCTTTTCTATACCACAATTAGTTATGGCACACAATTTGAAATCAGTCCATTAAGTAGCTTTTTCCTGAACTTTTAAATATTATATTAATCCGTCATTTTGTTCCGCCGTCTTGGATTCGTACTAAAATTTTAAAAGTTAATTCATACATTATACCTAATTTTTGTGCTATATTTTTAGATAAATTGGATAAGTAGCTTTTTAGTACTATTTTTGTCAACATTTTACTAGGCTGCCATTTTGTTTTGCAATATTGGGTTTTTGCCAAATTGTTACCAACAATCTGGGATGGTGATTTTTTCTAGTTTAAAATACTTCCCTTTTACGAGGGAAGTAAAAACAAAAAGTTGCATTTTTGAAAAAGTGCTATATTTTTTTATTTTAATATATTTTTAAAATAATAATAAAAATAACCTGTAAAACATTATTAGGACAACTTTTTGCGCACGATGCATTCGTGTATTCAGTTTTTAATTCTGATGTTTCGGTTCTGAGATGCCATCATCAACTTCCTTTTTTCTTATGGCGGCCATTTTGTTTTTTCGCTTCGCCTTTCTTATGATATATAACACTTCATAAAACTATTTTATGTCAAAAAACGAAAAAGTTCATTTTTCGCTGAGTTAGCCATGACTACGGAGGCCATTTGCCATACAAACAATTGCCTAATGCTTCAGAGTCATTTTACTGACAACTATCTGCAAAACATTGATTATATAAACATTTGATTTCAGTTTTTATTTTGTTAGTAATTGTTTTTTATTATTTAAAAATGACCCTGAGATATATCCGCGAAAAAAAATCGAAATGTTAGAATGTTATATCAGATGTAATGGGAATACAAATTGATCAACGCCAGTTATTTGGAACTCTATTCTGAGAAGCCAAGCCACCAGCCAAAGATTATCCGCTTGCCACCAATCTAAAAAAGTATGAAAGTTTTGAAACGCCAAAGCCAAAGGATGGGTTATTATCAGAACGACAATGATGATATCGTGATAATATCATTAAAGAACATTGTAATGCAAATCCTGAGTTGGGCGTGACTGCGGTGGTACGAAGGGGATTTGTGGTACGAAATAATTAGTGTCAATTTTCTAACTTTTCTATACTTACTTAATAACTAAATGACACAATAAACTATTTTTAACTAAAACATTAAGCTGAACTATTCAAAATGACGGCCACTTTTATTAATGCATTTTTCACATTTTTTAAAAACAATTCTAGTTACTTTGCGAAGGGTGTTTCTATTTATGTTATTTTAAATATCCCGAACTCTCTCTTCTAATTGTTCTATAGTTGCAGGGGAGTCAAACACGTACACTTAATTTTTAACATATCTCCAAAGATAAAAATCGAGCGATATAATATCCGGGGTTCCCGCTGGCCAATTTGCACGACCGAGGCTTTGCGATAACTTTGTTGTTAAAAACTTGTGTTAATAGATTTTGAACTTCCCGAGTATTATGTGCGAAACGCCCGTCCTGTTGATTCCACACGTCATTTAGTACTTCTTCTAGGAACTAAGGCTTTCACGGTCGGTAATTTTTCAAAAAATTTAAATACTTTTGTCCTGTTAGTGTATGATTATAAATAAATGGTCTTGTCAGGTAATTATCCTAAAAACAAATTATACTATTTGACTTATAATTATGAATAATTTTGTGAACTGAGTGATTAACTTGCCGTACATACCACACTATACATTAAATCCAAATCTTACTTGTAATCTACGTTGGGCCACTTGATGAGGATTTAGTATTTAGTGATAATTATGCCTGTTAAATACTACGCAGTTGCTGAAAAACGATTCGTCAGTCCTGCTAAAATTGGGTACTTCTTGACATTGCCTTAAAAACCAGTTTGAAAATTCTAATCACCTTAAGTAGTCTGTTTCTCTTAAACCTTAAACAGCAGTAAGCTTATATGGACGATATTTGCTTCCTCTGAGGACTCTCTGAATGGTGCTCCTTGGTATAAGTATATCTCTTGCAGCTATTCGGGTCGACTACGTCGTCCTTTAATGATATCATCACGGGCTTGATTGTCCTTCTGATATTTTTTTCGGCGTTAGTTCTTTAAAACTTCCATGAGTTCTTAGGTTCGTGACAAGCCTGGCGAATAGTCTTACTCTTGGCCTCTCAGGATACAGTTCCAAATAACTGGCGGTGGCAAGATTTGTAAATTTAATATAACATTCTAATATGTCAATTTTTTCTTCACTGGTATATCGCATGGCCATTTTTAAAAATCAAAACAAAAACAAGGTTTTTTTTTAATAAATGACTTAAATACTGTTGAATTACTATACCAGTTATTGTTTAGTACGCCAAAATGTCTTCCGCAGTCATGGTCAACTCAGGCAAAAACCTGTCATATACTTGCAAAGTATACTGGATTTTATAATCAGCCCTTAGTTAATCGGAACTAGGGAGAGAATAATAAAAGTCACTAATCTGGGTGAACACTCATTTAATACTAACAAGCAGTTAAAAATCTTATTTTTACAATATATAGGAAATCGAGGTTGGTACAAAACAACCTGTTTTAAATTCCTGAATATTGGGGAGTTTTCGCATTTAATATAATGTTAATTGTAATAACTATATATCACACCTTCCCCCTTAATTTAATAATTAATAGACAGTAATGTAATCCAACAATAATTTATCAAAAAAAAAACTTAACTATCTGTTTTTATTAAATAGGTTCTTTCACCGAGTATTTCAAGGATATTTCCTTGACACCATGTTGGTTTAGACACCTTAAAAATCTTTTATCCAAACTTTATTACCTTCATTAAAATTAATATTTTTTTTAGAACAAAAGTATTTTTTTGTCAATTTTGCTTATCATTAACAATCTGTGTTGTAGAAGGCAGAAGTAGATCAAATTTAGTTCTAAGATTGCGATCCATTAAAATCTTTGGTGTTTTCACAGTCGTAATATGAGCAGTAATTCTACAATGAAATAAAAATCTATTAATAATTAAATTAATTGACATATTTGTGGGAGCATGGCAAGATTTTAAAATAGTATTTTTCATGGTTTTTACGGCATTCTCCGCTAGCCCATTTGTAGCTGCATGATATGAAGATCCTGTAAAATGTTTTACACCGCTTTTCTTTAAAAAGGTTTGAAATTCGTCTGATATCAAAGAAGTAGCATTATCGGTGGAAATTTGTAAATAAAGCCCAAATCTTGCAAAAAGATCACTAAAAATGTTTATGGTGGTATGTAATGGAATATTGTTTCCTTCAAAACATTCAATCCACTTAGAAGTAGCACCTATTATTACCAGAAAGTTTTTGAATTTATTGAAAACCGGTCCAAGGAAATCGGCGTGTAACCTTGTCCAGGGATCTTTTAAATATTCCCAAACTTCTAGAGATGGTTTTTGAATATTACATGCATAAATCGAACAAGCATCACATTTTTACCAATATTTTCAATTTGCTGATCAATTAGTGGCCACCAAACAAAAGATAGCAATTGATTTCATTTTAATAATGCCCATATGGCTTGAATGCAATTCTTTTAAAATATTATCTTGTAATTTTGAGGGAACAACTAATCTAAAATCCCATAAAATACATCCCTGTTCAATGTTCAGCTCATTTAATTTATTAAAATATGTTTTAAATTCCTCAGATGGGTAAGAATTCGGCCAGCCACCACGAATATAAAAAATGATTTTGCTTAGAAGTGGATCTTTACTTGTTTCAGTTTTTACCTGCAAAAAAATTAAAGCAATTTCTGAATCTTTTAGTAAATGTAAATAATATATATCAGTATTTATTTTTAAAAATAAAATATCGTCTTGGTCTGGTTCAATGGAATTTTTAAGATATGTTCTAAATAAAGAATCAGCAGTATTTTTATTCGAACTAACGTATTTTATGTCGAAAGTGAACGCTGATAAAATATGAGCCCACCTTTGTAAATGGTTGGCTGCAAAAACTGGTATACCTTTTTTACTACCAAAAATGCTTAATAAAGGTTTGTGGTCGGTTACTAAGATAAATTTCTGATTATAAATGTACTGAAAAAATTTCTTGACTCCAAATATTATAACAAGTGCTTCTTTTTTTATTTGTGAGTAAGAAATCTCGGCTTTATTTAAAAATCGCGATGCAAATGCTATTGGTTTTTCTACATTGAAATAAAAAATATGACTTATGGTAGCCCCTATTGCAAATTGAGAAGCATCTACAATTAAAATAATTTCTTTAGATGGATCAAAATGTGCCAAAACTTTTGATGACAATAAAATATTTTTAGCTTCCTAAAAACTTTTTGTGCATTCTTTCGTCCACAGCCATGGGACATCCTTTTTTAGAAGGTTAAAACTGCAGAAGCATTTTCGATAAATTTACAATAATAATTTGTCATACCCAAAGAATATTTGAGTTCTGTTATATTTTTAGGAGGCTGCACTTTTTTTATTGCCATGACTCTTTCTTCAGAAGTATGAAGACCATCTATGTCAATTTTATGTCCAAGATAAGTCACAAAATCCTGAAATAATGAACAGTTTTCCTTCTTTACCTTTAACCCACATTCTTGAATGCGGCGAAAAACATTTTCCAAGCGCTCCATATGCAATTGGTCAGTTTCCGCCGTCACTAAAATATCGTCCAAAAAACAAGTCACCCATGGCATCGCTAACATTTGTTCCATAACATTTTGAAAAATTGCCGATGCACTTGATTTTTTATATGGCAATCTTGTGTAAGAAAATAGACCTTTATGAGTAGATGTTGTAACAAGTTTTCTAGATTCTTGTGTGAGCATTATTTGTTGAAAAGCTTCAGATAAGGCTATTTTCGTAAACATTATGCCACCCTGTAATTTAGTATATAAATATTCAATGCCTGGTAAAGAAAAATGACTTACTTCCAAACGGGAATTTAAACTTACTTTAAAATCTCCACATATGCGAATATTACCATTTGCTTTTAAGACCGGGACGATGAAAGCCGCCTATCAGAAAATTCAGTTTTAATTAAAACACCAATTTTGACAAGTCTGTCAGTTTCTTGTTCAATTTTGGGTTTCATTGCAAAAGGTACTGGTCGTGCCTTACAACATTTTGGGAATCGCTCCATTTTTTCAATTTAGACTTACTTTGAATTTATTAATAGTACCAAGTTTTGAATCAAAAACATTCTCATATTTTTCCAATAGCTTTGAAATAATCGTAGAAGAACCAGTTAACACATTTATTCTAGAAATGTTATGTATATCACTATCTCCCAAAATTTCAAATTTTTTTGAGTATTATCTAACTTATACAAACCTATATTAAGCATACTTAGTCCATTTCTACCTACAAGTGGAGGTCCACAATTTTTAATAACAGGTTTTTAAAATGTAACTCTTTTTCTCAAAAGTTATATTTAATTGCAAATATCCTATAGGTTTAAATGTTACGCAAACATAATCGGTTAGGGACAAATCATTGATATTTAAAGGCAATTTTTTAAAATGTTTTAAATATAACTTTCCAGAAATCGCTAAGTGTGCAAATCCTGAGTCAACTTCAAAATTTAAAGGTAGTCCTTCGACAACTAATTTAAGAAAAAAATGGTTTTACATTAGGCGAAGTTTTAATAAACTTAACATTTAAGTTGCGAATATTAAAAATTGACTCTTCACTTTCATTTGAATAATCTAAATTATTACTTCCCTCTAGAAAATGTTGACTATTAATTTTACACTGGTGTGCTAAATGACCCTTTACTCCGCAATTATGACAGATACAATTTTTGTAAACACAGTTACAGACTGACCTATGATTATTTCTGCCACAAACTAAACATTTTTAGACATTTTTAACTTTACTACTACCACTATGTCCAGTCTGTCATGTTCTACCATTTCCTGGCTGAGGAATTTGCTTGGAATTTGAAAACTTTTGGATATTTCTTCTATGTTTTTGGGCAAAAACAGGTTCCTGATTCACACTTACGCTTAAGGATTCCCTCAGACTGTGATCCTGAAGAGCAGACTCTTTACTAAGAGCTATTTTCACCACTTTGTCAAAAGTGACCTTATTTACGTCTTCCTCGAAAAGTCGGTCCATGATCTTGTCATCATTTATACCAACGACAAAAATATCACGCATCACCGCTGAAAGCTCGTTGCCAAAGTTACAATTAGAAGCTAAACTTTTTACCTTGGCTTGCTAATCCGCAAAATAATCAGAAGGCTATCTCTTAGAATTGTAAAATTTCAATCGTTCCACAAAATAGGACTTCACAGGAGAAAAGTGCGTAGTTAAAATATCCAGCAACTGGTCAAAACTTTTCCAGTTTCCGTGGGCGGCGCCATTTTGAGATTTTTACTTAAAAACAACTTATCACAAATATTTATAGGACAATTTTTAATAACTTTACTGCGCGGGTAATTAATACACAACTCGTCGCCACTCTTATATACTCGCAAAGTATACTGGATTTTATAATTAGCCCTTAATTAATCTAAACTAGGGAAAGAATAATAAAAGTCACTAATCTGAGTGAACATTCATTTAATACTAATAAGCAGTTAAAAATCTTATTTTTACAATATATAGGAAATCGACGTTAGTACAAAACAACCTATTTTTATATTCCTGAATATTAGGGATTTCTTGCATCCAATCTAATGTTAATTGTAATAACCATATATTACACTGTTGTTTTTTGAGATAAGAATAAAATATTTTCGTGAATGGATTTACATCATAAGAAATTGAAAAAAAAATGTTCTTTTTATTAAGCGAAAAAAAATGCACACAAAAAGTTGTCCTAATAATGCTTTTACAGATTTTAAAAATATTTTGAAATAAAAAGGAACACAAGTTTCAGTCATTTAGGGTCATTTAGCACCTCAGTGTAAAATTAATCGTCAACATTTTTTAGAAAGGAGTGATAATTTGGATTATTCAAATGAAAGTGAAGGGTCAATTTTTAATATTCGCAACTTAGATGTTAATTTTCTTATATATATATATATATATATATATATATATATATATATATATATATATATATATATATATATATATATATATATATATATATATATATATATATATATATATATATGTATATTACAACGTTTCGAACCTAATAAAATATCTTCAATAATGTCGACGAATTTTTTTTGTTACTGTTTATGTTTCTAATAATCCTATCTAAATTAATTTAAAAATTAAGAAAAATGTATCGTATTTTATTTATGAGGCCTTTCAAAAAGTCGTCATACTTATATGAAATTTTATTATTAGTATGGAAAGTAAGAGCTGAATATAGGGATATTTTTAAGGTTCATTGCCTGATATCTGTGTTAGCGAATTTGCATATAGTTTTAGTTCATACTCAAAAAAATATCATAAGAAGATTCAGATCAGATATCAGATTATATTAGAAATTTAACAACAGCTTTCCAAAAATATTTCGAGATGAATGCTGATAACATTTAAATACAGAATTAATTTAACCACATTGAATAGTTTTGGGCCTAATTCAACAATTTCAATATATTTTTTTTAATTGTCTTTAGTGCTTATTTTAATTAGTTTAAAAACTAAAAAAATTTACTAAATAATAATTTGAAATTTATGAAGCCAGGATACTAATACAATAAGATTACTTTGAAAATGTTGATGTTATGACAAACATACCTAATACCACATACGACGGGACTAGCTAAATTTAAGTCCAAATATTAAAAAAAAATTATTTTTGATAAATACTACTAAAAATTGTTTTATGACAAAAAATGTATGGAGTTTTTATTATAAATGCAACTTTCCTTCGTTACGTTACTAATCAAGCCTGCCTAAAATTTCATTAAATTTTTTGTTTTCATTTAAAAATTCAAACCGGAAGTGAATAAAATTGTCAAACATGGGTCAAAAGTTGACAAATAGTGTCCCATATATGCTCATAAAATTTCAAACTGACATTTTAAAAAACAAAGAAAAAAAAGGTTCGTACGTTAGTTCCTGGTAACCATGTATATACATATATGTATATATATATATATATATATATATATATATATATATATATATATATACAGGGTGTTACAAATTCGATGGGATAGCATTGGCATATCGAAAAATAAAAGAGATACGAAGCTGGATAAATTAGGGCAAAGTTGCGCAATTTGTTGTCGAATAATATGTCGTTGAGAAAGTTGAAAAATTCCGACTACTTCCGAAGAAATCCGCAATTTCTTTTTTATTTTCTTCAAGCTGCATTTGAGGCGATATTACAAAATAAATTTTAAATCTTCATAGCCACTTTTCTTACTCTATTAGACGGTATTCTCAGATTTGAAATCCGACGTTTCATTTTCTAGGCCTCAACATCAACTCCATTTTTTAAATACGCACCTGGATTTTTTTTGTTATTGTTTAAAACGCTTAACATTTCAAAACTAATGAATTATCACACTCATTAGGTAATTAACAAAATCAGTGTGTTAAAGAGTTATTAATATCAGGACATTCTGACTTCCCTCATACCTCAAAAACTGCTTTTTCGATAGTTTTTAAATTTTAGTAAAAAACGAAGGTCCGTTGAGGGATGAACTCATGCATAGCGGAACAAAATGGCGACTTAATAAAATATTTAATAATTGTATAATATTAATTTTTCTAGAATAAAACCCTATTTTATTGAGAAAAATCGTATAGGGTATAATTTATATTATTAGACACTTATAAAGTTTAAAAAAATAATGATATTAAAGAAGTAATAATAACTTTTTATTATTTAAATTTACCCGGAATTTCTTTCGTAACGCATTTTAACACAATTTTGTTGTTCGGTAATAACTTAAAAAAATTATAAATGGTGATACTTTAACTTCTGCCAAAGTACCCGAAGCGTCTTTCTAATAAATTCCAAATTTCTAAATAAATTTACTCCAACCATAATTTTTATTATGATTGTTTTATGTTCTATGGATAGTTTAATTATTGTCTGGTAATATATTAAAATTATTTAACAGGCACACTCAAATTGCCTCGAAATGTCGAATTGACACAATCTTTTATTGAGTCAACTTAAAAAAAAACAATGTTTTATAATTTATTTGTATCGAAAAATGTAATGTTCAATTTAAATACTCCCAGAGCTTGTGAGATGTATTTAGAGAAATATCCTGAACGCTTAGTAGTTCCGGGACATTTAACAAACGACGTGAAAAGTATGGTAGTAAACTTACTGAAGAAGAAACAGCTAGGGTGTTAGATCGGGTTTGTTTTTTATCATTAGATATCAAGGGATGATCCGGTTGTAAGTAAAATTTGTTTTAGATAAATAATGATGCCAGTATGTCAACACGACAAATTGCAGTTAAAGCACCTGTAATTAATCAAGCCAAAGCAGAGCGAATTCTTAAGAAAAATGGAAATCCTTCAAGCTACATATTTCGCAAAAGTTGCAACCCGGTGATGAGGAAAGAAGGCTGCTATTTTGTAGATGGTTGCAAGACCATCTTAATCATAATAACAAATTCTTACCTAATATCTTATAGTCGGATAAATGTAAATTCACTAATTGTGGAATCTTTAACCGCCACAACGAACACGTTTGGAGCATTGAAAATCCTAGACAAACTAGGGAAATAAGAAAACAAATACGTTTTGGCGTAAATGTTTGGGCTGGAATGTATGACGATAAAGTTTTAGGTCTATTTCTTTATGATGGAAATTTAAATGATGAAATTTATCTTGACTTTTTAAATAATGTAATGCAAGAATACCTAGATGATCTTCCGCTGGCTAGTTTACGCCTTTTATGGTTCCAATAAGATGGGGCGCCACCGCACAATACCAGAGCAGCCTGGGATTTTTTAAATGCAGAGTTTTAGAGAGACGAAGTTATTGAATGGCCAGCACGATCCCCAGATCGCTCCCCATTAGATTTTTATTTATGGGGTGCATTAAAAAATCTAATTTATAAGGTTGAAATTAATACAATAGAAGAATTGAAACTCCGAATCAGGTATACCTTTCACAATTTAAGAAGGAGATCCATTAAACGGGCAATAAATAAAGTCAGAAGAAAAATTGATCTTTGTATTTAGCAAAATGGAGGGCTTTTTCAACATTTAGAGGATTAAGAACTTTTTTTTTACGAATTTCAAAGAATTAATTATGTTTGCAATGTTTTATGATAAAATGTTTTATTATAAAGACGCTTCGGGTACTTTGGCAGAAAAACAGTAAGTTAAAGTATCACAATTTATAATTTTTTTAAGTTATTAACGAACAACAACCTGCATAAGAACTGTGTTTAAATGCGTTACGAAAGAAGTTCCGGTAAAGAAGATTTGTTATTATTATTTATTTAATATCTATACAATTTTTCTCAATAAAATAGGGTTTTATTCTAGAAAAATTTGAGGTGTGAGATGTAAGATGTCCATCCTAATATTATTAACTCTTTAACATACTGATTTTAATGAAAATAAGATTACCTTTTCTAATTACCTAATGAGTGTGATACATCATTAGTTTTGAAATATCAAGTGTTTTAAAAAAATAACAAAAAAAATCCAGGTCCGTATTTAGAAAAATGGAGTTGATGATGAGGCCTGGAAAACAAAAAGTTGGATTTAAAATCTGAGAATACCGTCTTATAGAGTAAGAAAAGTGGCTATGAAGATGTAAAATTTATTTTGTAATATCTCTTCAAATGCAACCTCAAAAAATTAAAAAGAAAATGAGGATTAACGGTTTTTTGTGGATTTCTTCGGAAGTAGTCGGATTTTTTCAACGACATATTATTCCCCCATGTATATATGTAATTTTTAAGTGCTTTAATAATAAATAAATTAAAATTTTAGATGAAAATCAGGATTACTTTATAAGACTGAAAAAATTAATAGAAGATACATATGAAGAGAATAACAAGACTTCCATTATGTTTGTAGTGCATTCAATGGGTGGGCCTATGTCCCTTTATTTCTTAAGCCAGCAAGAACAGTCTTGGAAAGATAAGTATATTAGAAGATTGGTTGCTCTCAGTGGAGCCTGGGGTGGATCCATGAAAGCTGTGAAAGTATATGCAATGGGTAAGAAGTACATTTTTTAAATATTTGTCGTAAAATTGACAGTAACTAAGGACTAGTTTAAAAATCACTTATGCGGATAAAATAATTACAAGTTTACATTTGTCATTAATTTTGTTGAGCATCTTATGCTAATGAACGTTTTCAGTGATATTTATTTTTGCGACCATAGTGGACAGAACCCTCTGTTTATAATGACCGATAATGAAGACACTGCTGCTTTAATTGCATTGTGCTCTGATACATATATATGAAGTTAGCAAAGATTTTGCCAGCATCCTGTTTGTGGCTGGCAATTGGGCACATTATTTTTGTTAAGTGGCAAGTTTTTAAGAAAAAAATTTTTGAAATGCATATTTTTAGTTAAACCTATACACCCCTTTAGAAAGAAAAGTACCCCTAAAAATTTTAACAAAATCCTATGGGAATATGAAGATGAAATTCATTCCTTAAATAATAAAAAATATATTTTACTATGATTTAGTGAGTGCCTCACTATCAAATTTACGGAATATCTTGCGTAGGTAGTAAATAATTAGTCTAATAAAAGTGAACAAAATTATATGGGGATATGTGGTTATATTACTCGCAGGTACTAGTACCTTTTGTCTGAATAAGCTACAGTGTTAGTGAAACGATCGTCACAAGTTGTGAATATATCTGAAAATTTAAAACATACTAAGTGTTTTATTATCTATTTGGTAACATAATTATTGCTGATGAGGTTTTTTCCAAAGGTAAACCTGACACTATCCATTTTAATGGATCATTGCGCCTGCGACATTACTTGAAATAAAAATATATTAACATTATTGCTCCCAAAAAAGGTGTCAAGAGTCTAATTCAATGCCGGTCGTAATATTAGCCAGCAGAGTAGTTGTTTCTGTGATTCCATTTTGTGAACAGAATAGCCACTCTGTTCAAATATATGATTTAGTCAAAATAAAAAAAATCTTATTACAATTTTTCAGGATGCTTCTTCTTTTATAATTGCCTTCTTTTATATTTTAACATATTTTAAGTATAGGTCATATTTTTTAGCAGTTCAATTGAAAACAAAATTTACGACAAATCAAAATTTTATAAATCACCGTATTTAAACAAACGTTTTTTTTGGGTAAACAATATAAATAAAATTATTAATATACAATTTACCAGATAATGAAAATACGTAATTGCTACAGCTATCAAATGGCTAAATACTTAGGTGCATTTTGACACCTTAATTTTTTTCTGGGTTGACGTGTATGTCCTTTAGGTTAGACATATATATGGATCGATCTTGCATCATGTAAATATTTCGTCTCTTGGCCAGTTTAGTATTTTCATCCTTAATGTGGTGATACTTCAATAAATTATATTTTAAATTCTTAAATGTGGAACAACAAACAGAGGACTCAGTTTTTGCCTATCTATTTCAAAATAATATTTATGTTTTTCTATTCTTCTTTTATTTTTTCCTGACATTCTTTCACTGTTGTGTTGTGATATTCTTTCAATGTTAACAACAATAACACAAACCTATATTATTTATTATAATGAGTTTTAAAGTATGTTCCAAATCAGCTTTTCTTGTTCCCCCATTGACAAAATTGTAGTATATTAGTTGTTTCTATCACTGGCGTATTTAGGGGGGGGGCGGGGGCAAAGAGAAAAAATGTCCCTCCAGAACTGCTAACCGAAGCATTTTGAAAATAAAAATCATTTTATAGTGCCTTAGCAAGAATTGGTAAGTGAAAGTCTTTTTTTTTTAGTTGCCAACTTATGTGGTGTTTGCTCCCCCCCCCTGAAAGACATTATAAATACGCCACTGGTTTCCATTTCCGCTTAATGCCTCTTTATATAAACAGCTATAAAAAAAATAAGATGTAACCGTCTACTTGCATATAAGAAAATATCATGCCATATTACACAAATGAAACATCCCTTAACATTTCTATTATTATTTTGTTTTAAATTAGGTATATTTTTTTTGTTATTAAAAGAAATTATATACCTTGCATAGTCTAGTTAAGAAATCATGGTTCATGGGACCGTGTCGTTCCGATTGCAGTCGAAGGCGAAACGTCGTAAAGTAAATCCCTTTTGACATGGTCTAATGAACCATGATTTCTTAATTGACGACCAAAGCCGTGAAAGCGTCCGTTCTATGTTAATTATATAGTCCTTGCTTGTGCATGATTTCTTCACTCTTCTTAACGTCAAAATCTTCAAAACCTTCAACTCATCCATTTTTTTGTTTTGTTGATAAATTCCGATCTGGAAGGTGATTTACCTCATAAAAAAAAAGTAATATAGACAGGAGACGGAAAACATTTGTTTTCTAGATACAGGGTATTAAAATGTTAATATTTTTTCATACACCCAACATAGCATAATTTGTGAAATACTTATGCATGTAAATTCTACCACATGATATTGAAAATGCCCTTACAATATTACTTTATATTAAACATTTTTTGAAACTAGAATAGTAGAGTATATTGGGAGGTTAAGCGGGTTCCTCCCACCACTTTTTTGATTCGTTGACCTACTTTCCCCACCTGCCTGGCCTCGAACACTTGTATTCACTTCACCTAAGTAGCTCCCCCCACCAGGACTCTGATTGGGTTTTCCCCGCTCCCGCAACGTTTTTGCTCCACCTACATTGACTGGTCGTGCCCCTCTCCTCCGTTCGCCATTGGAGGGAGATGTTTTATTTAAATCTTAGCAGTCATTCTTACATTAGTATCATTGTTTTAAAAAGTAACAAAATTTATTTATTTATTAAAATGAGTACTCGCCACGTACTTTTACAAAATTGTAATAATGTAAATTTTGAAAATGTGGAGAAAATGTGTTCCAACTACGAGGAAGAAATATTATATTTTACTGTTGGAGGAAGAAATATTTTCAATGTTAGGCAAGGTTGGCTAAGTAATGTAGATAAAAATAATTTTGAAGAGTAAGAAGTCAGTGAAGATGAGGGAATGAATTATGAGGATGATGCGGGATGTAGTGAAGAAGGACTTGTAAAAGTAAAAAAATTAGAGCCAGTGATGCTGTGAAAGAAGATTACTTACGTCGGGAAATTTGTGTGTTTCAAAATTATGTTATAAAATATTCTTTTGGTGGTGTATATAGTGTGTGTCCACCATGCTGTTATTTGCACGCTTTGGAAACACAGTTTTGTTTCGACACATTATAGAAGAGCAATGGAGTGTTGTGAATTATAGAAAAGCAATGGAGTGTTGTGAAAAAGACTTGCGCTGCACATTGTGCAACAATAATCTTTTTCACATAAGTGTTGTTCAAACTTGTTTAGTGTGTAATAAAACTGAAGTGCAAAAAATTGAAAAACATAAAGTAATTTATATGATTAATATATTATTTTTTTGTAAATAAAATCGCAGAATAACTTTCAAAATTAATAGTAAGTGAATTCAAGGTTATAATTTTTCATTTGGCTCGATTCCAAAGGAGTTAGCTATCTACGATGATGTACGCTGGTCCAATTTTCTGTTTAAGTCTCCATTTAAAATAAACATGTTATCTGCCGATGATAAAAAAATTGTTGATTGGTCCGAAGAATATTGGGGACGAATGGAATGGGACGTTGGATATATCGAATAAAGTGGAAGAAATCCTTAAAAATATTCTCAAGGCATATACGAATCCGAGGATCTATGTCAAAGGTGTGGGAAAGACCAACTTTAAAAAAAAATGTGGCTGGAGAATTAATCGTAAGCATTCCAGTCAATAAGGAACCCAAACTAAGCAAATTTAAGAAGATTCTAGAATGTATTTTCATAAAAATTCAAGCGCTTGGCACTGTGCCTTGGCTAATTTAAAAATATTATTTGATTATAAAAATTGTTATAAAATTTGTTAAATAAAAAAATAGATGTAGATTTATTGCGAGACATTTAACTATTGATAAAGTAAAGTATAATTTAGTAGTAAATTGTCTAAACACTGAGCACCAAAAAAAACGGGGAAAAAATAAAAAAAAAATAAAACTTGGGCAAAAAAAACTTCGAGTTCACGTACAGGTGTTTGACACCAGTTGCCCTTGGTACCACTCCGTACCACGCCATACCAGCCCAGCAAGTGAGAGTGACTTAACAAGAAGTGGTTTAGGCGGCTTGGGAGATGGCAATCGTATTTATTGTCCGTCAGTTACTCGAAAGGTTCCTATCGTGCTTCTCAGTGTCTGCGTTATAAATTCTCTTGTGTAATTGTGTTTTTGTGCCTTTAAGTGTGCAAATCTATAGTTATCCTATTACTAATTCTAACTAAATTTTGTGTTCCACTACTTTTTAAGATTGCAAATCCCTGTTAATTTATCCTACGTTTTGTGTTACAGCTTTATTTTGTGTGTTTTGTGTTTCGCAGGTTTGATTTTTACTTTTTACTTTTATCCAACATGAATTCCATACCTGATGTTGATTTTGATTTGGATTTAAAACTTGATTTAACTTTATTTGATCTAGAAGATGCTTGCTTATTTCATGATTTAATGGATTGTGATTTGTGTCAATTAAAACCGGACGAGTTAGAAAAACATTTTATGGATTACGATATACAATCAGTAATTGGTGGTGACGATTCAGAAATTGGTAGTGACGATGACGCTACCATTATGAATAATTTAATTTCAATTTTTAATAATCAAAATAATTAAATTAATCAAAATAATTAAGTTCATCCTGGACTAATTTCAACAATAAATTATGCAGACCTAGCGATCTCTATGGAATTTGATTCAGATATTAATTCATTTAATAAAGTCTCCGAATCATTAGAAAACCTCAAAAAGGCTTCTTATTCTTATATTTCACTTCTGATGAGGAGTTAAATTTGAAAAATAAAAGTTTGAAATATTAGATGTTTATTCGGAGCAGGGAGTTGAGGGGAAACAGGGTGAAACTAAATTTCATATAAATCAGGAAGTCGAGGGGAAACAGGGTGAAACTGAATTTCAGATATATCAGGAAGTCGAGGGGGAGAAGGAAATTATGGGAGAAATATTTCCTATCTACTTACCAGTTTCTGATACGTCGTCGAAGAAAAACCTCGCTATGATTAGTGTGAATTTGTGGAATCTAAAGAAGTTCAGAACAAAAGAAAACGTTCTGTTTCTGAATTTTCGGACGATGATACAAATGTCAATAAAAAATTGAAAAACGAATATAATGAAGAATCCGGGACCGTTGTTATAGCACCACCCAATACAAACAATCCAATAAAAATTCTCTACAGAAGTAAATTAAAGAAATGTTTTGGTAGTGAATCTTTGTCCTAAATATGCATCAAATAATAAAAAAATTAAAAAAATATAAAACACAAGAGCGCAAGCTTCTAAATTTAAATCCACAGACAGAAATCATAATCTGGATGATTATTTAAGCGATAGTAAGTATATTTTCTAAAAAAATTGGGTATATTAAAATATAAGAAAAGCAATCAAAGTAATTTGTTTTGTATCATCTCATTGATCTTTTTTTGACTGATTCAGGGAGCGTCCAGAGGCAGGGGAGGTAGACAGTCCCCCTTGCTACGCCGCTGATTATATTCTTTATTACGCTATAATTTATTAAATTAAATTAATTAAATTATATTTTTTGTTTCAGCTGATGCAAAATTCTTTAGGAATAATGTAACTTGACATTGTGAAGACTGTAAAGCTGATATTAATGTTAATATTTGGAACTCTCATCTGAGAACAAACATCCGCAAAAGCAACAGTACTATTAGATATGGAATAGACCTTATTAGAAGTGCTTTTAAGTGTCTAATTGCGGCATACAAGGTTTACGGACCAAAAATCCATGTCGGCCTTAAAAATTTTTAACAAGAAATTAATAGCAAAGTTGTAACATTAATTAGACAGCAACAACAGCTACATACAACCATCAAGGTAAATGCAGAATTATTTGGTATCTACTACTCGCCAGTTAAATCATTCAACACAGCCTTCCATAACGTGGCTGAGGCGACTGATTTAAATCATCTGTATGACGATATATTCAAAGTTCTGGCAACCAAAGTAGGTGAACTACCAGAACGAGATCCTGGTAAATTAATAATTTACTTGTAAAAAGTTTATCATTTCAAATGCGATTCCTTCTATTTTTTTTTATTTACAACAGTCTCTCTTGTTAAGTACTTATTATTTCTTTTTTCAATTGCAGGCTGGATTTTACAACAAATTCTCCATTTGGAAGTAAACATCAACAAGCACAATCTTTTATGTGGCTCCTCTTATATTTCAATTCAAGGATTTCGGGGCAGTTTGGTCAACATTTTGAATGAAGATGATTTTGTTTTTGTATGTATGTATGTCGATGATTATGTTTTCGGACTTAAAAAAATTCCTGTCCCGTAGCCGATTTTTTGTACGTAAAATTAGTGTGTTCGGACCTGCTGTCCAATTCAAAATCAGTGTCTCCATCGCATATGAAGGCCAGATCAACTTCCCTTCCCGAATTCTCTTCAACCTCTGAGAGAGAAGTCTAGGATTACTAAAGAAATTGGAGACTGAAGGTCTCTTATTGGTTTTTTGAGTTTGAGTGAACTGTCATTAAAAAACGTATGCAGGAATTCGCGCGGTAGGCGAACTTATCGAGCAACATATTCTCTCTATTGTTTTTTTTAGATAATCGTTTTCAAAAGTTACATTAAAATATTTTGATTTACGTTTAGTGTTAATTAAGGGGGTAGACATTAGATAGTCTCTAACCCCGGGTACCTCCATGGAGATGCTTTCCACGTTGGCAGCACCGGAGAAAGTGTCGTATTTAGAATTTCTATAGGTATTGTTGTGTCTCGTGTAATACGCGGGAGATTTTAGAGACAAACTTGACAAGCTTGTCGGGCACTCACCACTCACCCGAGGAACAAAAGGATGGTCGTCCCCCTCGCCAGGTAAAAGAGTGAGCTTTTGCTCAGAAAGGGGGACGGTGTTGCTGAGCATTGAGATAGCTGTCGTTACCTATACGGGAACCACCACAAGTTGGAGTGGCCATGGTAGACAGTTTGAAAAATTTTAATTTAAAAATCAAATTTCGGATCTACCGAACAAAATAAATTAAGAGCAACGGGCGGTCAGTCAGGGGTAAAGTCAATCTTATAACTAAGAAACGCTACCGGGTGGATACATTTATACACCACTAAATAGTTCACCTTTTGATTTCGAATCGGAACGTTCAAGAAATCACTTTTGCACTATCACGTATAGTGTTCAGTATGTACTTTATAGTAGTTTAAGTTTTTAAAGTTTTAAGTTTAAATCAACAGTTTTTCCACTAAAACAGGTAATTCCACAGAATTTACCTGTGCACTGTCTTGGTATATTAAAATAGCTTAACTTAACAAATCTCTCGTATTTGTTAAACAAAAAACACTATGACTGCAAACAGTTAAGTCCTTTATATACGTAATCAACTTTGAATCAAATTTAAAAAAATAAACTTAGCCTAAATTCGAACTAAGTGAATATCTTTTTACTAATATTCAAAAATACGGAAAATATGGATTAAAATAAGTATTTAATAAAATATAGAAAAAAATGAGGATTGATAATAATATTAAAAATCAGAAAAAATATTTAACTAATTAAAAATCCAAAATTTAAAATAAAAAAGATATTCTGAAAATCAGCTTGTCAACCCTATCTAATTATCCACCCGGGTCACGCCGCTTGGTATATTAGAACGCGAAAAAAAATTTTTAAAGATTAAAAATCTTAAGTTTAAAAAAATAAGTTATAATATTATAAGTTTATGATAATTAATAATGTATAAAATACGCAAAAATATATATCAATAAATCAGCAATTTATAATCAAAAATATAAGAGCACGGTTTTGCTAAGTGTTCCTTAAAATAGACAGTCCTCCTCACTCAAGAGATACTGAAAACTTCGGGAACTGACGTGCTAAGTTCTCTGGAGGGAGAGTTTAAGTTTTAGAGAATTCTATCTATACAATATCAAGTTATTTTTACAATAAATATTTGTTTAAACAAAGTTTAAAATTAACGAAAGTCTTGATATATAATAATAATAAATTTTTATCAGTTAAAATTAGCAAAAAATGTGATTCGCCCAATCAAGGGTAGATCACAAAGTGAACAAGTCAATAATAGAGTAAAAATGTTACAAGATAAGTACAAAAATATTGCAGTCAAATTCGGTAATTATAAATCACAAATTTTCAATAACATTTTTTCAAAAGTCAAAAATCAATGAGCAAATCAAATCCACATTATCATCAAATCAGCAAATATTTTTTAAAATACAAATAGTTGAACAAAAGATTACGTTTCAAAAATTGCAATCAAAGTTAATATCTTCTCCCTGAAGCACAAAATTTATAAACAATTACACTTGAATACTTGTTAGAAATTCAGTGAGTTACTTAGATTGGAAACTTGATCTGGAGAACTAACTAAGGCTTGATGAACGCTTAAGAGAGGGAGACTAGAGACTTAGCTTACCCAATCTTCTTCAGGCAATTTTGACTGCCAATCTTGTTCTTCCAGATGCCTCCTACTAGAGAATAGATCAGGAGAACCAGACTTAGTCTCCGGGGACGATCTTCACAATCTAAGCCCTACTGGGAACCGAAGTGCAATGGAACCTTTCACTACAAAGACCCGGCAAATTCCAACATTGGGAACAAATATTACTGTGCTTAGGAGAACTATTAATGCAAGTGTCACTAACGCGATATAAAGTCGATCTGCTAGAATGAGTCAAATTTCTGTCCATATTTATATGATTTCTACGTCGACGTCACGGTTATACCTTTTTGACCGCTCTAGACCAATGGCAGTCATTTTGGGGCGGAGTTCCGTGAACGAAATTGTCGACAATTTTCCTCAGTTTGTTGCTAAATTTTTAAAGAAAACGTCTCCCGGGATAATTTGAAGTTCCACAAGATCTTTGTTTTTTAGTATTTTTGTAATATCGTATTTTTCCCATAAAAGGCATCACTTCTGGCTTGTTGTTTTTTATTGTCTTTTGATTATTTAATCATTCTGTGAAAGTTTAGGATTTTTTCTATTAGGGGTTTCCTAGGCTTCCAAGGCCTGTTTTCCTAGATTCTTTTGATTTTTCCTCATAAGGTCTTATTATAAAAAATTTTTCTTTTTAATAGGGCTAATTTTCTGCGAAAGTCCCATTTTGATTGGAGTTATTCTTTTTTCCAGTTGTTTCCCGCGATAAGGGCTTTCTGGGAAAGTGAGTTTTTTTGTAAAAATATTAAATTTTAGATTTTGTAAAAATTAGGTCAATTTTATTTCTATACGAATTAATTGGTATATCGGGATAATATTAACAATTTATCATTTCTACCAAGTTTCATTATTCTAGCTCAATTCTAAGTATGTTTAATTTTAGTTTAAAAATTGGAAATTGGAGTGACGCCAACTAAGCAGGTCAAGCGAAGTTTGGGGTGTCTCTTCCTGATTGGTCAGTCATAGCACGTCCTGTGCTATGATTGGTTGTTTCATTCTTCATAGAATTTTCGAGATTTATACTTGTTTTTATGTTTTGACTTGGAGATTTTATGTCCTAGGAGATGATTCTTTGGCCGGATTTCCATTGTCTATTATGTGTATTAGTATAGGGTACATTATTCTTTAATTTGGCCTTATTTTGGTGCTTATTTCGTATTTTAAATTGTAAAAAATTGGATATTACGACAATTTCTGCGTCGCTTATGTCGTTGTATCAGCAGTGTGTAAACCTTCAGGTGACCCTAGGAAAACTTCATCGTACCCGGACTCCAGAACAATCTTTGATTTCACAGGTACACATTTTCCAGCTAAATTAGAGCAGATAAGCATCTTTGAAAAAAAAATTATCAATAAATGTTTATGGGGTTAAAACATTTTTTAGAAATGGTGTACATGTAAATGAGATTGTAGGACCATTATACGATAATAGACATAACCATAATTTACATATCAATCTTCTATTAAATACTTCTGATGACGGTAATAATCATTATTGTTGGATAAAAGATTTATCTAAATTACTTTTTAAACAACTATCAAAAAAGAAATGTAAAAAAATCTAGGTGACGGATGTTTATAATATTTTGGTACATATGCTAAATTACAAAGACACTTAGAATCTTATTGCACATCTGTTCGAATTGAATATCCTTCAGATGAACTTATTTTGGACAAGTTTGGTAATCAAGTTCCAGAAAACATATTAAAGTTTCAAAATATTCAAAAGCAGTATAAAGCACCTTGTAATATTGAAAACAAAAACCTTGACCCTACAACCTCCTATACAGTAAAAACTACTGAACATGTTCCATATTTGTTCGCATATTACATTAAATCATCATTTAATGGAAATCTCACATCTTTTAAACTTTATCGTGGAACTGATTGTGTTGTAAAGTTTATTGAATATGTTGAACAAGATGTGAAAAAACTTTATGACAATTATTTTAGAAATCAAAAGCCTGTGAATAAGTTAAGTGGTTGGCAATAAAAAGAATATGATAATGCATTTGTGTACTATATATGTGAAACAACTTTTTCGGATGAAAATTTAAAACAATGTATGGACCACTGTCATTTTACTGGTAACTATAGTGGCGCAGCTAATTTTATTTGTAATTTACATTTCATACCTCCAACTTTCATTCCAATAATTTTTTAAAATCTGAAAAATTACGATTCCCACCTATTTATTAAGGCATTATGTAACAACAAAGAATCAATTAGCGTTATTGCTCAAAATAAAGAAAAACATATATGTTTTAGTTAAAAAATTATACGTATGACTCTATAAATAAAAAGATAGTTTACCTTAATTTACGATTTATACTCATTTAAGTTTTTACCAGAATCTCTTGAATCACTGTCTAATATTTTAGATAATTCCCAATGTCTTGAAATTAGAAAATATTTTTCAGACCCAGAGCAATTTAAATATGTTAAACAAAAACGAGTTTTTCCTTATTCATATATTGATTCTCACGAAAAGTTGGATGATAAATATCTGCCTTCCATTGATAAATTTTATAATGACTTAACTGATAAAAATATTAGTAATGAAGATTACATTAGAGCTAAAGAGGTATGGAACGTATTCAATTGTTCAACAATAGGTGACTATCCAGATATATATTTGAAATCTGACGTCTTTCTTTTAGCCGATGTTTTTGAAAATTATAGAAATACTTGTTATAAAACTTATAAATTAGATCCTGTCAATTATGTAACGAGTCCTTCCATGCGTTGGGACGCTATCAAGAAATTTACAAATGTAGAATTATAATTATTGACTGATCCAGATATGCTTCATTTCTTCAAAAAAGGAGTTCGCGGTGGACTTAGTACTTGTTCAGCTCGAAAGTCAGAGGCAAATAAGCAAATAATTCTTTTCTTGATAATTTCAATCCTAAATATGTAACAAAATATATTGCCTATTTAGATGCAACAAATTTGTATGGTTTTGCAATGAAACAGTACTTGCCAGAAAGAACTTGGCTATCTTAGGATGAAATCATTGAAATAAATAAAAATTAATATTTTAAATCTTTCAGATACATCATCTACGGGCTTTGTATTTGAAGTTGACTTAGAATATCCTCAGAATTTATATGAAAGCCATAACGACTTTCCGCTCTGTCCCGAACAATTTAACCCACCAATTTCAAAATATTCTAAACTAATTCCCAATTTAAACCATAAGTATAATAATGTTATTCATTATCGTGCCTTGAAGCAATGCTTAAAATTTGGACTTACATTTCTGAAAATACACCGAGGAATTAAATTTACAGAATCTATATGGTTAGCTAAATATATTGATTTGAATACTAATTTACGAAATGATTATAAAAACCAATTTGAAAAAAATTCGTACAAATTGGCAAATAACAGTATTTTTGGAAAAAGTATGGAGAATGTCGAAAACCGAGTAGATATTAAACTAGTAACTCAATGAGTGAGAAAGCGAAACAAATTGAGTGATGAGAAATTAATTGCAAAACCTCAATTCAAAGATTTAAATTTTTTTCGGAAAATTTAGTAGCTATTCAACTTAAAAAGATATGTATCGAATATAATAAACCTATTTTTGTTGGAATGAGTATATTGGATATTGCAAAAACTGTAATGTATGATTTTTATTACGGATACTGATACTGATTCTTTAATACTAGAAATTAAAACTGAAAATTTTTATGAAGATATGAAGCAAAATCTGATTCAATTTGACACCTCTAACTATCCTGAACCAAATGTTCATAATATGCCAATATCCATATCCACATCACTGGTTGGTAAATTTAAGGATGAATATAAAGGTGTACCTTTAGAAAGTTATTTTAGTTTTTAGTTTAGATAAAAAGGCAAAAGGCATTCGTAAATCTGCCATAGAAAAATAATTAAATTTATCAGGTTACAAAGATGTTATGGAAAAAAGTAAAAAAGTATTCTGCACAATGTATGGTTTTAAGTCACATCAGTAGTATGTCAGGGGCGGTCCTGAGACACCTCGATGGCATCTTGACCAACGATCGGTCCTAGGAGCTCTTCGCCTCACCTGCCTGCAAGAAGTGTTTACCTGTCAACTTTTGTGCACCTGTCTTAAGCGTGACACCTGGTTTGCACAGGTAGCTGTTATTTACCAAAAAAAAATTCGAAGAAGCGAGCTTCGCCGAGCCTCGTGTCATCACAAGAGCCGAGCCGAGCCGAGCCTCGCCGAATTCCTTAATACCGAGAATAGGTTGTTTTGCTGTGAGTTAATAAAAATATATTCGACGTAAGACTAAAGGTCAGGTTCGCAGATAAGAAAAGGTCGAGGATGTTGATAAGGAGATCTTTGTGTAGTATTGAGATGAGCAATAATAATGTTTTAATAAATAATATTTGTTTAGAATAATAACGTATACCAGGTGATTAAAAAATATGTATAGCACACATAATTAATATATATATGTAAGCCTTCTATAAATGAATAATTCTTAATTAACGTGGGGACTTGGACTATACTATACAATAATGACGCATGAATATTAAATCTAGTTAAGTATTTATTGACTAAACTTTGACTATTATTTAGATAAGGATTCATACCGTGTACCAAAATATTACAAATATTTAAGGTTTATCACTTAATGTAACTCTTCATTTAATTAATCTTTTGCGTATTAAGCATTGTCAAATATTGCGCAATATTTTTTAATGGTCTTATTTACGAGCAAAAGCTGATGTGTATTATTATGAAATGTGCAACATTTTATACAGGTGTGTCAGATATTTTCGAAATAAAAATATTTATCTTGAATATAAGCTTGTAGAACTAAAAGACATTTTTAGTGCACATTCCACTGTTTACTGCACTGGTCAGACAGAATTAGGAGACATTTTTAGTGTAAATTCTACTGTTTACAGTACATGTCAAATTACATATTTATTATAATAAGACCCTGTACGTACACAAAATGGATTTAGAAAGAATTCAATTTTTATGTCAAATATGTAATTGTTTAGTTGAAAAAAATATTAATAAACACCTAAAACATAAAGTAAAGTTATTAAAATTTTGTGATACTTGTTTAGTGAATTATGTATTTGGTGTAAATAGTATTAGGTCTATGATTTTATTGCCAAAATAGAACAGTACAAAAATATTGAAATTAAAATGTAAAAAAACTTCTATGGTTTATTTTATTTGTTTTTAGTTTTACTTAGTGGGTGTGATGTAAATTCACGTGATTTTTACTCACCAATAGAACAATAATTAAAAAAAGTGGTAGAGTTTTATTTATAAAAGAAAGTAGATTGAACTAGGCGTCAATAGTGTCCCGTAACTCGAACTATGGCAGGAGGAAATTCGATTTTATGTCTTGATATCCAAGGATTTAATTGTGCCTCTGGATTTATTCCAAAAGAACTAGCTGTTTATGATGGAACACGTTGTTCAAATTTTCTTTTCAAACCACCATATAATAAAAGCATCTAAAAAGGTCAGGATTTAAAAATGATATCTTATCTCGAAAACTCATATCATGGTCTAATATGGGAGTCTGGTTTAATAGACTTTAACGAACTAGCAAATGTCTTAGAACATGTGATGAAAAGATATGATGCCCCAAAAATATACGTCAAAGGAGATGAAAAGGTGAATTTTTTAACAAAATTTAGAAGTGCGGAAATTTTTTTTAAAATACCTCTGAAGAGTGAACCGAAGCTAAGCAAGTTTAAGAAAGTTCCCGAATGTCACTTTCACAAGGATCCATATGGCACTACTTGGCATTGTGCATTATGAAACGCTAAGTTATATAATTATAAATACTGTTTTTCTGTTTGAAGATAAATAAATTATTTGTAAAAAACATGGAAATAAATAAATAAAACGTATATGAAAAAAATATTTATTTTATTAAGTTATTCTACATTATTTTTATGTATCCAACTATTATGCTTATCACTGAAACCTAACCGTTTTACAAATACTTTATTGTTTTTACGTTTTAACATTTTTTCAACTAAATAAATGTCTGCATATTTAACTTTTTGCAATTGAAGGTCATAGAATCCTCCTTTAATGTCTTGTTTTTCTGCATCTTGAAGTAGGTATGTCACTGGATTTTTTTACACTAAAAATTTCTGTTGACCAATTTGGTTGGTATTGTTTATCGAAAACTCCTCTAAATTTGGAAATTCTTACATGATCACCTATCTTGAATTTTGGTTTCGATGTCATTTTAATTCGATTATAAACTGTGTTTAATAGCAGTTTTTCATGCTTTTTTGAAATTTCAGCGATTAACGATTTGTTTTAATATATCAAACCACTTTTATGATACTTGAAGACTAAATTTTTTCCACATCATTCCTTTAAGGGTTCGGTTTACACGTTCAACAATAGATGCTTTTTTCTCACTGTACACTAAATAATGTTTGACATTATATTTTTTCATTAAAACCATCATTTTTTTTCCAGTAAATTCACCACCGGCGTCTGTACAGAGATGTATAGGTGTCTGTTCTTTGAATACATTCTCCATCGCTTTAGATACCTCTTTGGCAGTTCTTGTTTTCAACGGATAAGCCCAAACGTATTTAGAAAAACAGTTAATTACGACGAGTATATATTTGTATCCCTTGTTTTCTTGTGCGTATTCTTTCATATCAACCAAATCAGCTTGCATTAAGTCCAATAGAGATTTGATAATAACTTACTTCTTTTAAAATTTACTCTTGATGGTTTATGGTTTCAACAATATCTTTTTTGACTTTAGTTACAAATTTAGACATATTTCTCGTAATTCTTCAATAATAGCATTAATCTCGTTAACGTGATTTGTATTACCAGCAGCCTGAGACGCAACTAGTAACTCCAATCTCTCAAGCAACTCATTAGGATTATCCCAAAAAACGTAATCAATAGGATTGTTTGAAAGTTTCATAGATATTCCCTCCCCCTGTTTCAAAACATCATCATCATCGTCATCATCATCATCAGTTGGACTGGTATAATTACTCTCAGTTTTATTTATTATTGGTTCAATAAATTTTCTAAATTTCTTATTTTTACTTGATTTTACATTTTTGATACCATTTGTTCTAAATAATATGTGAGTATAGTTTTTTGCATCATTTGTATAGATAGTGGGAACATTCTGATTAAATAACAAGCCATATAATCCATTAGTGTCTTTATATTTTTTTCCTGCAATTATTAAATCAGCTCCAACGAAATCTATCGTTTTGTTACCGATAGAAAACCGTTCGATATCCTTATCAAACTTTACTTGGAATTTTCCATCAGCATTACTACTATTTGGATCCTATACGAACTTTTTGATGTACTTTAAAGGTAAACTATGACATTGATCAGAATAATCGGAAAATAATTTTTCTCTTATAGTTTGATTTAGTGCTTTTTCATATTCCTTTTAATTCCTCTTCCTCGATTTCATCCTGCACGTTTTTTATTATTAATTTTCTGAGATTATATGGTTTCCGTGACGACGATGATTTTGTTGTGGAAGAAAATAATTTTCTTTTCATTTTTGGTGCAGTTTGATATGCATGTGTGATTTTGTTTCCTGTAGGAGTATCCTTAAACTCTAATGGGATAGAAGTAGAGGGTATAGGTTCCGATTTCACTGACTCGTTTTCCTCTTCACTATTATGGTCCCCAAAAAGTTTCTCCTCGTCATCTTTATCATCATCATCATCACAGTTATCGTCATCAGAAAATTGTTCACTTTTAAGTTCCGATATCAAACTTTCAGGAGTGTGCTTCTTTCGATCCAATTTGTTCTCAATCACTTCCAAATGTTGTGTTATAGGCTGAAATACATTCTCGTGGGCTATTTGTCCATGTTTTAAGATATCTAGTTTATTCTTTATATCTATTCTCTTTGAAATTATTTTTTTCTTAACTGATTGATGTTTAGTTTTTTCCTTTTTATTTTTCGTGGTACGAGCAGGAGCCATGATGATAATGATGATGAACTTTCAACGTTCAACTATGTAATAATTTATAAAAGTGATACTACAGATATATATTTATATTTATCAAAACATAACCGATATCGACCTTCATCAATTTTACTATCCTTAAATATAGATAGAAAACCAAATGGTTTTTTTCAACAGTATGAACATATGGTTTTAAAGCTGTCAAATGACATATCAGTACCAATATGATCTGAGTATACGTGATGTAAATTTAAGTCATCCTGTTTAAATAATATTAAGACGTTAGAATTGTCTCCTATCAAATGTTTGGGTATTTTTGCATATGTTTGACACAAGTAAAAACAGTCTATATTATTGCGACGTCCCATACTAAAATATTCTCTGATAACATCCTGTTTACCACACGCGACGTCATCAAATATGAAAATTGAATTTGTTTTAGCGTCAGATGGAGATAATATTTGTTCACTATTATCGAATGCATAGTAACCGATTCCTTTTATTGGTTTTAATAATTTCTCTAAATACATATATTTAGGTTGATACAGAGATTTTAAATAGACGTAGACGTTTCAAATTTCAATCCATTGGGATGTTCAAGAAGGCTTAGCATGATATAGGTTTTTCCACAGTTTGAAGGTTCCGATATGATGCATAGTATAGTAGATGGTAATAATACACTGTGTTTAATATTTTTGTTTTTTTTTTCACATCATGATTATTTACTGTTAAAGATGTTCTTTGTGTCACAATTTTGATATGTTTCTTCTTTTTCTCCTCCATGTTAAATATCCGATGTAAAACTAATTATAAAGCCATAATACGCTGTTATTTATATTCAGTATTTATCTACTTCATTTAAAATGAGGTATTATTCGATTGATCGACAACACCAACGAACGATTAATGGGAAAGGTTTGTTAAACTCAATGATAAACAAACTTCCATATGAATTACATCTTCCAGGGTATAACTATTGTGGTCCAGGAACTAAATTAGAGAAACGTTTACGACGTGGTGATAAAAGAATTAACCCGTTAGATGAAGCATGTAAAAATCATGATATTGCCTATTCACAATATCAAAACATATCAGATCGTAATGCGGCAGATAAAATTTTACTTAAACACGCTTTAAGCAGAATAAATTCATCGAATGCATCCTGGGAAGAAAATTAGCCGCTGCAGGTATTTCAGCTGCAATGCAAACTAAAATAAAGCTGGTATGGGTACTAGCAGTGGGGATATAAGTTTGAGTAATAACCCCAACTTAAATCAGTCATACAATAGAATCCATGGTAACAAGCATCTTAAAAACAATAATGGAACACAGTGTGAAGGCTATGCGTGATTATGTGAAAAAGATGGAGATTTTGCTAAACAAACTCGAGAAAGTAAAAGGTCAAACTGGAAAGGTGTATCGAAAACAAGTCAAAAAGGGAACAAAAACAAACAACAAAAATACGACAATTATCATGAGAAGAAAAAAATAAAGAAAAAAATGAAATACCCTTCTAATTTTATTGAGAATGATGATGAGAAACGAAAGAACTTAGAGAACGAGATTGAACAAGATTTGCAACAACAACGACAACATCAAAATAGGGCACTCAAACGAAAGATAGATAACTCTGATGATGATACAATGGATGGGAAAAAACTAAAATTTGAAACAAAATCGGCAAACTTATCCAATAAGCGGAAATTAAACGACGACGACGACGTCTCCTCCTCTTCCTCTCTCATGTCCCTCATTCTTATCTTCCTACCCTTTTATTCTCATTCGCATCATATTTTTAATTTTTTCTCTTTGTCCTCCCACATTTGATTTTGCATTCTTAAGTCTTATAAATAGGTGCATCCAGATCATTTTAGTATGCTGAGGCACATTTGCTAAGCTGTGCTCGAGTTGCGTAAAAAGTTTTTTTTGAATTTTTCCACCAATTGTGTATAAAACAAAAAGAAAAAATGTGTCAAGTAATAAGTGAATTATGTGTAATCGCGAAAAATTAGCTACATCTATCAGACAGTTAAAAGTTAAATATCTCAATTTCTTTGAAGTTATTTCGAAAGATGAATACACCAAGCTGTTTTATCCACTGAAACGAGATTATTTGGAAGCAATTGACTGTTGTGATGATTATTTAGAAGGAATTATAAGCCTTACTACGTTTTTCAATACATTTGGAAAATCATACTTTGTAGGAGAATTAAGCCACCTATTAGAATTTATAGAAGATTGCCAATTTATACCTGCTATTATTGCAACCCAAAAGAGGTTTCAATTATACGAAGATAAAAAACAGGTATCATCAAGAAAAGTTAATCCTATTCGCAAGAGACGTCCCCCCACATATTTAAGATATTATGTTAAATAAATTAAATGACACAAATATTACAATCAATACAAATAGCATTCACCTTAGTTATTTTTGCAACATTATCTGATTCTTCCTCTTTCATAGCTTTTAGTATCCTGCTATTAAAACCCAACATTTTTCCTATCGAATCTTCCTTGGTAAAATCAATTTTTCTACTACACATTAAAAAAGTTTTTAGAGTGTTAACATTTGCTTTTAAAAGAAAAAAAATTTTTTCATTCGGAAATAAATCTTCTATACTTTTATGTATGTTTCTATATCTGTAATGTCATAAGTTCCGTCGGGAATAACAATTACTTTATTATCTATATAAAATTTATTATATCCTTCTTTTATATTGGGAATAGTCATAAACGTTTCAAAATCAGCTAAACCCAGGTAATATTGTTTTCCATCCTCTAAATATATGGGCGGATTAAAATCAGCAGACAAAACAGAACTGTTTCCTGATATGGCAATTGTGGTGGACATTGCAGTTTATTTATGTATGAGTATAATGAGTTAGATTGCTTTCATTTTGACTGATCCTCCTTTATAAGGTCTAATAAATAGTCCTTTTCCTTTATATGGTCTAATATATAATCCTTTGTCTTCTTTAGAAGCATTTTCCATTGCAATATTATGCCTATGTATTTCTTCTAGTTGCTGTTTAGCTGCTTTAGCATCATTTACTGCCTTAGCAATTCCTGCTGCGCCTCCACCTAGTACACCCAGGGCGCCAAGAATGGGAAACAAAAGAGGTAGAGATCCTCCAACTTTTTTGAGTGTTCGAATGATACGTTTTTTTCTCGATTTAAGTTTACCCCCTTTTTTATCTTTAAATCCCAAACCGAACTTTCTATTACCCTTCATTATCCCTGCAACACTTAGAGCTGCAATTTTTTCACCAATAGAAGAATCCTTAGCTTTTACCCTATCCCAGGCTTTTTTTTCTAATATTTGGTCAGATATGTGTCTTCTTGATAAATCTTCAGTCTGAAAGTATGATATATCGTGTTCTTTACAAGCGGAATCCAATGGATTTATACCAACGTCACCTCTAGTTAATCTTTTCTCCAAGTTGGTGCCTGGACCACAATAATTATATCCTGGTATATGAACTTCGAAGGGTAGTTTATTAATTAATTTATTTACTAAACCAGAGCCTTTTCTATTACGTCTTTTGATAGTTTTTTTCAACTTATGCCGACCCACAGTCATTGAAGTTCTTTTTATACTGAAAACACATTGACATTTTTCTGGTATAAATACTTTTACAGCTAAAAATATTTACTAGTGTGATTAAGAATGAGGATTGAGAAACAAAAATTCTCTTTACCAGTAAATAATCATGACGAAAAAATTTTAAGTAAACAGTTGAGAAAGCATGGTGACTTATTTTGCGGTGGTTCAAAAAGAGGACTCATAGTTGGTTGCAGTGGTAGCGGTAAAATGTTGCTTACACTGCTCGAGCATCCTAATGGAATTAGGTTTGAAAATGTCTATGTTTATTCAAAGTCATTAGATCAACCAAAATATGAATATTTAAGAAAGTTGTTAAAACCTATGAAAGAAATTGGATACTTTGAATACGATAGCGATGAGAACATTATTTCACCTCATGAGATAAAGTCAAATTCTGTTATCATTTTTGACGATATTCCTTGTCATAATCAATCTATTATTAGGGACTATTTCACGCATGGAAGGCATAGAAACACTGATTGTTTTTTTATTTTTCACGGATATTCCTCAATCCTTAAACGTCTAATTCGAGAAAATTCCAACTTATTAATTTTATTTAAACAGGACTGTTTGAGTTTAAAACATATATATAACGACCACTGTATATTGGATATGACATTTGATCAGTTTAAAAATATTTGTGCTAACTGTTGGATGGATTCATATGGCTTTCTTGTAATTGACAAAGATTGTGAAGTAAATCACGGCAGATACAGGAGTAAATTCGATTCCTTTATATATTTATAAAAGTGAAAAATTTGCAGTTTTATTTCATTTAAAACTTGTACAGCATGGATAAACGTTTAGCTAGAGAATTAATAAAATCGAGACAAGCCGTGAAGCAGAAATATCGAAGCTTGAAATTAGCTACTTCTACCGCTCAGTCTGAATTAGAACAAACTTATAGACCAATAACACAACCTCTTAAACAGCTAATTTCAAATATTGGTAAATCCGAACCATTCGATTTAAAAGAAAAAAGAGTTTTAAAACATGAAGAATTCAAAACACCTACAAAGCTTTATAAAACATCAATTCCGACGAAAACTATTCAGAAAACAGGAAAAACTCCGTTACTCCCCACAGAACTACCAACATTTTTAGATGACAGTAGTATCACTTCTTCCTCTTCTGTAGTACAACCATTGAGATCAACTGTTATATAGCGGAAACTTCAGATCCTTCTAGTGACACAACAACAAATTTAAACTTGTCAGACATATTGGAACAAACTAGAAAAACAATTCAAACCTATGTTGGTACACCGTCATATAAAGATTACTTAGCAGATTTTCATGAATTACCCAGATCATATATTGATGAGGGTGTGAAAGATACCCAATATAAATTTGACCATTATTATGGAATAGTTCATGACCTCGAAACGGATAAGTTTTCTTTTGGTTTAACACAGATACCGGTAGAAATTATTGGAAAAGACATTAAAGTGGAGGAATAACGTACACAAGCACGCCAGGTTTATACGAATTGCTTTTCAAAAAAGAACCAAAAGGTTATAAGAAGGAAGGTTTAGCTAATTACATGAACATTCTAGCTGAAACAAATGTATATCGTAGGAATTTTGATTCAAATGAACAAGTTCAAGGAAATACATCACACAAATATGTTACAATAATAGGACCATATTTACAAAGAAAGGGGATTACAAAGACAAAAACCTTGCAAAGATTAGTTACAGCATTTAACAAACCAAAACCTCCGTTTAGAACAACTAGAGCCAAAACAACAGGAAAGGGATTAATTTTGAAAACAAACAGATCAAATACAGACTATGTATACTGGAATAATGTAAACGAAATTGTTGATAGGCTACGTTTATTAATTTCATCAAGTGATGCGGGAAATAATGCTCATAGTAACGAGATTATCTCTATTATTGAAGAATTAAGAGAAGATAAAGTTATACTATAAAAACAGCTATTTAATATAATCATATTTATTGTTTAATGAAAGCTCAACATGACAGTTGATAAATTTGGACGCCATATTTCAAAACGTCAATTAAAAAATTCTGCTTCTTTGGAAAATACAATTTATTCAAATATTGAAAGTAAAATTCTCAGCAATTTTAAGATAGATTTTATTAAACAAAATCAAGAGGGAATAAGTGACATTAATAATTTAAAAAGGAGATTAGGTGAAAATGAAACAAATAATGAAATCTTTGCTAAAAAGCTTAAGGTTTTTGATGAAAATTTTTTAAAGTATGAAAACCAAATTAAAGGATGTTATACCTCAATTGAAAACGTTAATAAACAGTTGCTAACGCTAAATCAAATAAGTAAAGATTTGCAATTTTTAAATGAACATGTTAAAAAGGAAGACAAAAAATTAAGTGATGATATCAACAAAATTAATAAAATAATGGAAACAAATATAAGAGAAGTAATAATTGAAAAACACAAGGAAAAAATTAAACAATTAAGAACTTTTATAAAAAGGTTAGATGATGAAAAAAAAAAGAAATCAAAATAGTATTCTTAACAGTAGAACAATTGACCAACTTTCTTTGGAAGAAAAACAACAATATATTTCCTTTGGAAAGATAATGTCTAGTTTAATTAAGAAATTAGAACAAGAATTAAATAAAACAGGGGAGGAATTCAAAAATAGTGATAGTAGATCAACTACTTTCTTAACTGGAGATATAAAAAACTCCTTTAATGCTTTAGAAAGGGAGATTACTAAAATTAGTAAAGTTTTAAATGAAAAAAGTTATACAATACAAATTGATAAATTGAATGAATGGAAAAAACATATAAAAGTTATATTTCGAATTATTACAAAACTTAGAAATTGAACTTCCTTTAAATTGAATAAACAAGTTTGTTGTCATGTCAATCGTTAAACAACAAGTCGTTAATGAATTACATAAACCTGCTAGAAAAAACTGCAAACGCAGAAGGGTGGTAGTGAAAGGGTTAAAATATATCTTGATTACCATAAATGTATTTTCTAAGTATGTTTGGGCCGAACCGGTAAAATCTAAATATGGAAAAGACGTAACAGCGGCAATGAAAAAAATATTAATCAGTGCAAAAACTCCACCAAAAAACTGGCAAACGGACAGAGGGAGAGAGTTTTTCAATGTAAATTTTCAAAAGTTGATGCAACAATTTCGAATTAACCATTATAGCACGTTTTCCAATTTGAAAGCGAGTATAGTAGAAAGAGTGAACAGGACTTGCATTTACTCATGCTAAAACGTTAGATATAAAATCTCCAAAGTTTAAAGTGGGTGATCACGTACGCATAAGCAAGCATCGAGAGGCATTTTCGAAAGGTTACACACCAAATAATTGGTCAAATGAGATATTCCACATTAAGGAAGTTAAGATGACAAACCCCTGGACATATTTAATTCAAGACGAAGATAATCAGGACATTCTGGGTGGTTTTTATGAGCAAGAATTACTAAAACCAAAGCATACCGATGTGTATCTTATTGAGAAGATTTTGAGAAGGAAAGGAAACAAAGTTTATGTGCAATGGTTAGGACTTGATAAAAAATATAATACATGGATTGATAAAAAAAATATTGTTTAATTAAATTGAAATTAAATTTTAGTTAAATTTGTTTTATTTCTGTTCCTCACTTTATGCTTTAGCTGATACAAATTACAATGTCTGAAAAGTACCTACTCTTATGTGCTAATTAATTTCAAATAAAATTCACATTTGAGAAATTAAAATTTTATTAAGTAAAACATCAAATACAATTTTTATTAAAACGTGTCAAATATATTTTATTTCTATGTTCCTCAGATAATATCGAATCTAGAATAAGTTTACAATCTTTTTTTTTCAAAACGGAGTCTATCTAAGTACCACATCTGAAAGTTACTCCTACGGGCTTGTCTGTAAGCAAAGCTCCACTTCACTAACACATGCACCTTATTGTTCTCTTCCAGAAAATATATTGTTTTCTTCGTAATATTTTCTTTTTGTTCCATTTTGCTTTAATTTGTTTTCCATTTCTTCAGGATATAAAGCAAGTAATTCCATCATAGTTGAAACATTTTCACTGTTAGGATTTTGTGTTGGACTTATTATATTATAAACATGCGTACACAAGTCGCCACAATCAGCTGAAATATTTTGAAATATATATTGAATCCTTGCCTTTTAATTATAGATAATCTATAATCAATAATTTCCGTCAATCGCCACAAATTGTCCAAAGACCTTGTCCTAAGTATATGAAGTGTGGGCCTTTTGTAATTTGCAGAACAGGGATATCATTTATTTTCTCGACCTGCAGATGAATGTTGTTTATCTTCACACTGGTTTGATCAACTTGAGGAAAGTAAAAATTGTTTACAATAATTCCTTGATGAACACAAATGTCTTTCCAATTTTCTTCGGTTAGTGCGATTAAAAATCCAGTTTTTCCACCAATTACAATTTTTGGAGAAAAATCATTTAAACTAATGCCAACAAGAACAAATTTTGACAAAGAATTATTTAAAAAATAAATTTGAATTAAGAAGCGTTTCTAAAGGCTTATGAACCACGGCGTTATTCAAAATGACTAAACGAGACTGAAACATATTGCGTTATTCTTGTACTTAAATATTCTCATCCTTACTTTCTTTAAAGTTTCGATTAAAATGGATTAATGGAAAAATAGATTTACAGTTTGAAATTTGTAATAAAGATAAATAATTAAAATGGATAATGTATAAAAATAATGCAAAGTTTAATGTAACACTAATGATGGAAAAGTAATAATTTTTGAATCCGTCATAATAATTGGTATGGTTGGGGGTTATAATTTGTAACTGATTATTTTTAAACTCTAACCTTTCGATCCAATTTGTATAAAAAATAGATCGATTTGGATAATGATACAAAATTTTAAAAAATTTACTTGCATTTTCATCTCCATTTATTCGTTCCATCCAACTAATTGTACTATTGTTAATTAATCCAATTTTCATAAATTTACAATATTTACTTAAGAGTGACGTCTGTTTTATTAGAAAAACATTATTCACACTGTGTTACGCCAGGGGGATGATGAACATAAAAAACATTTTGGAAAATAAAATAAAGAAGAATGAATTGCGATCTACTGATAGTCATTGAAACAAATTAATAATTATATTCCAAATTTATTAACATTAAGCAGATACTTTCACCACGAAAGCAAAAGCAGTTGTAAAAAAATAACAATAAAATACTTAATTTAAGATATGTAAAAGTTCATAAATAAGGATATTAATAATACTATATAAAATGTGTAGTTTGAAGACTTATTTTGAATGGTTACAATTATTCGATTCCTATTTTTCCATAAACAGTTATTTAAATCACAATTCCTAGCAAATTTCTTATGCTCCACAATAGGATCATCATAACTTAACCAATCAAAAATTTCAATACCACAATAAAAACATTTACAAATATCATTAATTAAAATATAGTAAAAGCCAGCTCCAGCCAACACTTCTGGCCTCAATTTTCCTTTCCATTTCTTAAAAGTGGAAAGTCATTTTTCATATGTTTTAAAATAACTGTTATCAATTTCTTTGTCAAAAGTTTCTAAGCACATTTTGTGAAAGGCTTATGAAGACTAACTTTGGTTTCAAAAACAACAAATTTAAATATCTTATAATAATATCTACATAAATATATCTAAATCTTCATGTTCTGCATTCCATTGATACAAAGCAATATCTTGGTGTCCCCAAGCTAATGTATTAAAACTATAGGGAATTTTATACCGCTTATCATCTTCAGAACTCAAAGCCAATTTATTAATTAATTCGGTGAAAGTTGTGTGTTGTCTAGATCGAAAAACATACATTGAAGAAAAGGTTTTAGAATGATTTTCAACAACATCTTTATAATGAATAAAATCCAACTGCTTTTTAATGGCACTTTGCTTAACACCTTTTGCTTTTTTTGTTAAACTATTTTCCGTTTTAATACAATATGCTTTTGCTCCAGTACCAAAGAAAGCAGTAATGGGTTCACCAGCATATTCATCTTTGAATTTTCCTATAACTGACTTTGTAATAGGCATTTCATGAATATTACCAAATTCATAATTAGATATATCAAATTTGTGAATATTTTTTATCATGTCAGAATAAATATTTGGAGTTGTGACAATAGAGTACCTTTTTTATTTTAAAATGTTTAAGGTCAAGAAAAAACACAGCTCAGTATAATATTCTTAGATAGAGCTAACAGTTTTCTAGTATTAAAAAACCGTTAAAGATCATTCATTCCAGACTTCTCTGACCCACTACATATTGTACTTTATGTTAAGCACTTTAAGTTTAGAAAATTAATTCCCACAACTTAGATACCTATATGACAAACTATACTAGTTCACACAATTATTGATACATAAAGGAAACAATTCTGGACAAAGAGGGAGGGGGGCAGGAGCGAACCGATTTAAAATAATTTCCTATAAAATTACTACATTTGCGGCTTAAATCTGGAAGTATGCACAAACTATGATTGAACGAATCGGTATCGGTGTATAAAAGTGAAATATTTTCCTGATAAAGAGGTTTTAAAAAATTATAAAAGAAATCATACATGACAGTTTTAGATATATCTAATATTGAGAAGCCTACATATATTGGTTTATTGTAAGTAACTTGAATCTTTTGCATTTGAATAGCTACCAAGTTTTCAGAAAATATTGTTAAGTCCTTGAAATATGGTTTAGCAATTAAATTCTCAGCACCATCTTTTCTTCTATTTTTTTCCCACTCTGTAACAAGTCTTACGTCAATTCTCCTATCAACATTTTCCATAGTCTTGCCATAAATACTATTATTTTGAATCATTTCTTAATCTTGAATTCAAGTCTATATATTTTTTCAACCAATCAGATTGAGAAAACTGTAAAACTCTATGAACTTTAGTCAACTTGAGTCCATGTTCCAAATATTGTTTTAATAACTGATAGTGAATAACATATTTTGATTTATCATTTAAATTGGGTATTAATTTTATGCATTTAGAATTTGGCGGTTTAAAGTTTTCAGGACAAAACGGAAAATCGTTATGATAGGAATGTAGACTTGTAGGATATTCTAAATCAACTTCTAAAACATATCCCTTATTAGATTTTTTAGAAATATTCATAATATTTAAATCGTTGATTTCTTTATCTGTTAACCAAACAAAATCTCCCGTTGGAATGTGATGTGACATTGCATAACCATAAAAATTTGTTGCATCATAATAAATTATGTATTTAGTTGGCTTTAAAGGATCAGAATTTAAAAGAAATAGATTATTAGCTTCAGATTTTCTACAAATGCAAGAGCTCACACCACCGCGAACGCTTTTTTTGAAAAAGTGTATCATATCTGGATCTCTTAACAATTCTAACTCTATTCCAGTATAACGCAAACACGCCTCCCAGTATAAACCTGGAAAAGTGTAAAAATGAACTGGATCGAGCTTATATGTGGATAAACAAGTGCTTCTAAAATTTTCAAAAATATCTGCCAAAAGTAAAGTATCAGAGAGTAAATACTAAAAATCGATAAAAATGCGCTCTCACACATCTTTATCAAAAGTTCTTGGCCGGAAAAGATATATGTATAATAGCAGAAATATATAATTTCTGCAGGTGCGAAACGGCCTAAAAGAAGAATTGTTTTCGATTATGTCACAGGGTACCCTCCTGCAATCATGATTTCTGGGCCTCTACTTTCATCAGGCAGGCCTGTACCCAGGGAGATCTGAAATAACAGATTGCTCGATATGACAAAATCGAAAACGAAACGTCTATCATAATGAAACAGTACTACAAGTTAAATGTAACATTTAGCACCACCTATCGGGGCTCCGGTGATTTCCGGCTGCAAACCCGTAGATAATTTAAAAAAGCATGCACTAGCACCATCATGCGGAGAGTAGATACTAAAAATCGATAAAAATGCGCTCTCACACATCTTTATCAAAAGTTCTTGGCCGGAAAAGATATATGTATAATAGCAGAAATATATAATTTCTGCAGGTGCAAAACGGCCTAAAAGAAGAATTGTTTTCGATTATGTCACAGGGTCCCCTCCTGCGATCATGATTTCTGGGCCTCTACCCTCATCAGGCAGGCTTGTACCCAGGGAGATCTGAAATAACAGATTGCTCGATATGACAAAATCGAAAACGAAACGTCTATCATAATGAAACAGTACTACAAGTTAAATGTAACATTTAGCACCACCTATCGGGGCTCCTGTGATTTCCGGCTGCAAACCCGTAGGTAATTTAAAAAAGCATGCACTAGCACCATCATGCGGAGAGTAGATACTAAAAATCGATAAAAATGCGCTCTCACACATCTTTATCAAAAGTTCTTGGCCGGAAAATATATCTATAATAGCAGAAATATATAATTTTCTGCAGGTGCAAGAACTTTTGATAAAGATGTGTGAGAGCGCATTTTTATCGATTTTTAGTATCTACTCTCCGCATGATGGTGCTAGTGCATGCTTTTTTAAATTACCTACGGGTTTGCAGCCGGAAATCACCGGAGCCTCGATAGGTGGTGCTAAATGTTACATTTAACTTGTAGTACTGTTTCATTATGATAGACGTTTAGTTTTCGATTTTGTCATATCGAGCAATCTGTTATTTCAGATCTCCCAGGGTACAAGCCTGCCTGATGAGGGTAGAGGCCCAGAAATCATGATCGCAGGAGGGTACCCTGTGACATAATCGAAAACAATTCTTCTTTTAGGCCGTTTTGCACCTGCAGAAATTATATATTTCTGCTATTATACATATATCTTTTCCGGCCAAGAACTTTTGATAAAGATGTGCGAGAGCGCATTTTTATCGATTTTTAGTATCTACTCTCCGCATGATGGTGCTAGTGCATGCTTTTTTAAATTACCTACGGGTTTGCAGCCGGAAATCACCGGAGCCCCGATAGGTGGTGCTAAATGTTACATTTAACTTGTAGTACTGTTTCATTATGATAAACGTTTCGTTTTCGATTTTGTCATATCGAGCAATCTGTTATTTCAGATCTCCCTGGGTACAAGCCTGCCTGATGAGGGTAGAGGCCCAGAAATCATGATCGCAGGAGAGTACCCTGTGACATAATCGAAAACAATTCATCTTTTAGGCCGTTTTGCACCTGCAGAAATTATATATTTCTGCTATTATATCAGAGAGTAAGTAAAGGTCGGAGTATTGACCAAGAGATTCACATTTAAGCAATTGCCAAACCTTTACAGCTCTTTGATATTCTGCATCACTGATATGCTCATCCGTTAAAGTATTATAAAATTGCTCTTTTTTAGGTAAAGTTGTTTCTTCTAATTTTAAATAATCATCAATATAATTGTAAGGAAATACATCTTTTTGGCGAATAAGTTTAAATTTTTCTTCATCATTGAAATTTTTTTTATTTCTTTACATTGTTCATCTTTTAAGCTTTTAGAGAGTTTTGATAAAGAATAGAAATTGAAAAGAATCAATGAACCTTAACGATATATTTTTTTTCTTAGCCTTTTGTGTCTTTTTTATCAAAATAGTTATCCACATGAATAAGCTTTTCAAATGAAATATATTTTTCCTTGTTTTGTGCGATAACTGTTAGTTGTTCTTTGTTTAAGCATAATTTTTTAAGAAATAGATGAGAATCATAATTATGCAAATTATGCAATATAACTGGAATAAAGTTAGGTATTCTGTAATTTATGTTGCAGAGTGAATGAGCTGGACCTCTATAAAGACCAGTTATATGACAATGATCTGCAACCCTGTCATTTAAAAGAGGTTTATTACAAATATGACAAACTGTTTCATAGTTATGATAAATTTTGTCCAGTTCGTTCAAAGGAATCATCTTTTTAGGAACCTTTAAAAATTTATTATATATGTTATACACGTCTCTTTCTAAAGAATTTATAAATAATGTATTACAATTTTGACCTCTACATCTTTCAAATTTAGAATAATTATCGTCGAAGGAACATTTAATGTTATAGGCAAATGAATGTGGAATATGTTCATATTGTTTTAAGGTGTATGAAGTAATAGGATTTTTGTCAACATTGTCATTATTTAAAGGCTTTAAAATGCATTCAAAATCTGTATACACCACGAAAGGAACTTTCATTTGTTTATGATAATTTACAAATTTCAAAATATTATCATATGAATAGTTTCCAAACTTATCTTTTATTAATTCTTTAGAAGGTAGGTTAATTCGTAAATGATCACAATCATAGCTATTGTGTTGTAATAAATTTTCTTCTGTAGGGAAATATTGTACACAACCGTCGCAAATATATTTTTTTCCGTGATGTTTAGACATTTGTGTAGAAACTAATTTTGATAAATCTTTAATATAGCAATAATGAAAAGTTTTTTCATCGTCATCACTTATTAACAATAAATTGACATGTTGATTTTTTTTATTCGATGAATAATAAAGTGGACCAATTACTTCATACCCCTTTTTAGGATTTATAATTTCTAATCCATATACATTAATAGAAATGTTATTTTTTTCTTCAAAAATCTTAATGTTTTTTAGCAACATTGGAAATTCTATACCTGACATATCCAAAACAGAAAAGTAGTGTGGGTAGGATGAAGTTTCAAAATCTAATCCGCTTGGTTGGTGAAGAGCAGACACAACTGCCCAGGCGAAGCAAAAGTTGTCATCATTCCTAATGTTGATCACAGCTTGACGTCTCTTGAGGAAGCTCGATAAAAGATGAGGCTCTCAGCGGATTGTGCTTGTTAACATTAATTTCCAAATTAAGTAAATTCATCAAAGCCCATCCTGCAACGTAAAAATTAAAAAATAACTTTTTTGTTGCCGTCGTAAAATAGAAATTAAATTCTTTACCTGAATCTCTTTCTGCAAATTGGTCAGCTTTCTGGTCAATAATGGTGCAGATTTGCTCTAAAAGTTCTTTTGTCTGATCTCTCTGGCAAATGACTTGGAACGGCGCATTAAAAGATTTGACATCATAGCTGTCGCTGCTGGGGTTAAAATAGAAACCGAACAGTTCCATATTTAGCTTGATACATTTATGTTTCTGCAGTTCTTGATCTATTAGATGTACAATTTTGTATTCCAAATGTTGAAAATATTCTTTCACATTTATGAAGTTTTGGGGTGAGGAAATCCTATAAGATATTATTCGTTCCCTGAATGCCGACTTGATAATTTGAACACCTTCCTCCAAGCCTATTTTGGAATTGTTCTTGTGCACACTAGATCGAAAATGTCCACCCCATAGACTTTGGTTTATATTTTTCTTGCATTCTTTACAATATTTTACAATATTTGTATAATCTATAAATTAAGAAAAAATATTTTACAAAATAAAACATGAAAAATAAAATGTTCTTACCTTTAATAAGCTTTGGTTGTTTCAACCAACTAGTGAGTGTTGTGGAATTTCCGCAAACATGTTTTTTAATATGTTGCAATAAATTATCCTTTCTAGTGAAGACTTTATTACATGTTACACACTTATGCATTTTTGAAGTTTTCTAGATAATAATAATGAAATTAATATTGTGCATTTTTATTTGGTTATAGTCAAATTTTGAAAAAAGCAATTGCATTTTTGAAGTTTTCTGGATAATAATAATAAAATGAATATTGTGCATTTTTATTTAGTTATGGTCAAATTTTGAAGAAAGCAATAGAAATTAGTTGACTTTATGAATCCATTTCTTCAAATGAGTCAACTAATTTGTCAAAGGCCTGTTTAACATAATTCACCGTACTTGCGTCTCCCTGTTTAATTGTGATCAAATCAGTTAAATTTTGAATAGCGAAACCCAGACACTTAAGGTTCGCTACTTGTTTTTTATTTTTTTTATTAATTTTAATTTTTTTTTAATAATAAATGATGGTTTCGAAATTGAATTTTGCTCAACTGGTGAATTATTAAGAGAAATATCCGAAGTTAAATTTGCTTCAATTTGTTTTTCTTGCGAATCAGAATTTACAATATCATATGGTGAATTAATAGGAGATATAGCCGAACTTAAATTTTGATCAATTTGTTCTTCCGAATCAGAATTTTCACTAACCAGAAAGGGAGAGCAAATTGGTCTCGGAGAATTAATTGGCGATTTTAATGTTAAATAATTTGGATTTGATTTTCGTCAATGTCATTCAGTTCTTCAAGAGTTTGTTTATGTATAATAGCAGAAATATATAATTTCTGCAGGTGCAAAACGGCCTACAAGAAGAATTGCTTTCGATTATGTCACAGGGTACCCTCCTGCGATCATGATTTCTGGGCCTTTACCCTCATCAGGCAGGCTTGTACCCAGGGAGATCTGAAATAACAGATTGCTCGATATGACAAAATCGAAATCGAAACGTCTATCATACTGAAACAGTACTACAAGTTAAATGTAACATTTAGCACCACCTATTGGGGCTCCGGCTGCAAACCCATAGGTAAGGTAAGAGTTTGTTTAGTTTTTGTTGTAATTAAGTCCGTTTTGTTATCAATAATGTCATTAAGATCGTCAAGAGTTTGTTGTTGAGTAGCTGTAAATAAATATTTTTCGTTGTTGTGTTTGCTGGCATTATTCTGAACTTGGCTATTGTAAATAATTTCATTCAAGTCCTGAATAGTTTGTTGTTGACTAGTTGTAAATACGTTTGTTTCATTGTTTTGTTGGTTTGCAAAATTTTGCATTTGAGTACATGTGTATAAGTCAAAGTCATTGTCAATTATTTTGCTACTCGATGCCAAAAAATTGTCCATTATGAAAAAAATCGTAATAACAAATAAAATACCAAATAAAAGTGTCCCAAATATAAATAAAAATGTCACCAATATAAATAAGAATTAAATTTTGCCAACTAAAAATGTTAGAAATATAAATAAAAATTAAAAAATTACCAAATAGACACAATGAAAACACCAGAAAACTCACGAGCCCTGCACAGTGTGAATGCAGAAATCAATTGCGTTCGTCTCTTCGCTGAGCCGATTTTATATGAAAAAGTTGATCACATATGTCCTACTTAAAGTTGAACGACAACCACTTTCCCAAGCCGAGCAACGACCTTACCCCCTCCCTTCCCCCTCCCCCCGGACCCGAATCCCCGAGACTCAAAGAAAAAGAAAAAAGGAGAAAGAAGGAAGGGAGAGAAAAAAACGAGAAAGAAGGAAGGGAGAGAAGGGGGATCTTAGGTTAGGTTAGGTTAGGTTAAAAAAGAAAAAAGGAAAAAAAAGGAGTAGGAAGGAAAAAGGAGAAGGAAGGAAAAAGGAGAAGGAAGGAGAAAGGAGAAGGAAGGAAAAAGAAGAAAAAGAAAAAAGGAGAAAGAAGGAAGGGAGAGAAAGAAGCTGGGGTGAGGGTGGGGGGTTAAGGGGGATCTTAGGTTAGGTTAGGTGAGATTAAAAAAGAAGTAGGAAGGAAAAAGGAGAAGGAAGGAAAAAGGAGTAAAATAAAAAAGGAAAAAGAAGGAAGAGAGAGAAAGAAGATGGGGTGAGGGTGGGGGGGGTTAAGGGGTCTCCCCCTTATGGAGGGTTGGCGGAGCGAAGAGGGGGGCGAAGCCCTTCTTACCCCCCCACCAGGTAAAATGACAGGGAAAGGGACAGTGAAAAAAAAAACAACTCTGTTGGATCTGAGAATGATATCACGCAGGTAGTGAAAGTGGTGGTCGATGGGATATATACTTCAGAACAACCACTCGGTGATCATACAGTATCATTCGCTGTAATATCAGTTGTCGCTATTATTTATAACTTATAACCAAAAATTTTTTTTTTTTATCAAATATATCTATCTAAATCTAAAGCTCCTAACGATGGCAGAAAATATTATTGGAAACGCTGCCCAAATTGAAGAAAATAATATGGAGATCGCCGCTCAAATTGAAGAAAGAGAAGAAATTTTTATTAACTTGGAAGTCGATTCCATCAGTTATAAACATTCATTTTTGGACAAATCATCTAGGCTTGTTAGAAGATCATTCTTGTTTAACATCGACATTAATTATATTGAGGAGGAAGAAGAAGAGGAGGAGGGAGATAATCAGGAAATTGACGAAGGAGTGGACATGGATGGACAACTGCTAAATTTAGGAACCGAGGCTGACGTAAAAGTAAGCAAGTTTAGGGCTAGTGAATTATTTAATAATTTTGAAGAAAAAGATGTATGTGTTATACAAAGCTACACTAAAATTGAAAGTCTAAGACTAGGAACATTTGCTATTTGCCTTCCTTGTAGTGCAATTCACATGAGATATTTACGGAGAGGGGAGTCCGATCATGTGAGCTGCCACTACAAAAGAGCTTATGTTGTTAGTGCTTCTGATTTACATTGTGCTATTTGTAGGATACATCTTTTTCTACTAATTCCTGAACATGCTTGCTTTTACTGCAATAAAAATGAAAAAAAAAGAGATAGAAGATTATGTCGTTAAATATTAATATTAAACATAGTTTGTAAAGGTGATGTGTAGATTATTTCAACAATATTAATTTTAAATATAGGTTATAAATGTAAGGGTTAGATAATGTCAAAAATATTAATTTTAAACATAAATTGTAAAGATAATAAGTAGAATACGTCAACAATATTAATTTTGAAAAATGTCAACTGTTACTATAAGCGGTTATATATTTTCAGTGCTATATGCAAAATACTTCTTTTTATTCTAACATCTGACCCTGTATTTTTTTTATTGCAACAAGAACGAAAAACGAAATAGCTAATCATATGTAAAAATAATGTGTAGATTATGTAAACTGCCACTATAAGCGCTCATATATTAGCATAAAATTTTGTTAACGCTTGTTTCTCTATTCAATTGAGTTTTCTCTTACTTGATGCAAATTATATTAATATTATTAGTATAATTAAAAAATAATAACTTTTAATTTCCACTGTTTATTTTAAAATGTCAAACTATAACAAATTAGTATGTATTAAAACACTTAAAGAATATTGTCGTTTCAATATAGGAAAAGGAAAAGGATAACACTGTGCTATATATATATATATATATATATATATATATATATATATATATATTTACATTTACTTTTTACAAATTTATTTGACCAGAGTTTTCACAAACACAAATTATGAAAAATATACTTTTTAAAACTACAACAAAATGATGTCTAATTACATCTTTGAAGATTTGTACCAAATAGTAATATCTAGTGCGACATACAGGACAATTGTTTACCATTATAGAACAACAATTTTCAGTTCAGTTCCATCCATTCCATCTTAAAATACATTTTAAACAAAAAATGTGGGAACATGTATTTGGTCTACATGAATCATAATATTCGGTTATTTCAAAACAAATAGCACAAAACACTTTTTTCTCTTAACTCTCAGTTTTATTCAAATTTTTTAAAACAATCCCATTTTCTTCTTCTCGAACTAGTGGTATAGTTTCTTCTCGAACTCCTGGTATAATTTCTTCGAGGCTAATTGTCTGAAGCGGAATGGATCGATTTCTTTCTCCAACTGATTCACTCATTTTAATTTTAATATTATTAACAGATTTATTCAACAGATTTTTTTTCTTTTATTAGTCACTCGTACCTTAGCATACTAAAATGATCTTGATGCACCTATTTATAAGACTTAAGAATGCAAAATCAAATGTGGGAGGACAAAGAGAAAAAATTAAAAATATGATGCGAATGAGAATAAAAGGTGAGGAAGATAAGAATGAGGGACATGAGAGAGAGGAGGAGGAGGAGGCGCTCCCCTATTTTAACTACTCATGAGGAATTTGTTAGTGGCCCATTAAAAAAAAAGTTAAAAAATAGTATATATTTTCATTTATTTGGCTTCAACGTTTAGTGTATTAAAAACTTTTCCAACAGAAAGTAGTAAACATGGTAGCAATTAAAAAAAGTAAACCTCGGAAGCAGAAAAGCAAAAAGGCAAAAAGACCAAAAGTTAGCGGGAAAAAAAGAAGCAGTACAAAATTAAAAAGTTTTCAATCAGTTATGAAAAAGATTAAAGGTAGTATTTTAAATCAAAAACCATCCAATATTTACGTTGCTGTTAAGATAGCTATGAAAGCAGTTAATAATACCAAAATCAGACGGCCAAGAATAATTAAAATTCCAAAAACTGGAGGTTTTCTTCCTTTGATCCCTATTTTTGCGGGACTGAGTGCATTAGGTGCGTTAAGTGGACAACAATTGCAAGATAGCGAACGCCACAACAAAACAATGGAATCCATAGCATTGGGAAAAGTTTTTAAAACCATACAAAACAGGTTTAGGCCTTTTTTAGGAAATCATCTCAGGAAAAAAAAAATACCGATAATCTTACCTAACCGTGCCTTAAGTAACTTTGATATTGAAAAGTATACTAAACTACTCAACTTTTCGAGGAGTGCTTATGAAGGATCGATTACCGAAGAAAATTTACCAAAACGAATCTGGTATTATCAATTTAGACAATTTTTCTGGACCGGGAACTCATTGGACTGCTTATTGGAAACATAGAAATAATGTTTATTATTTTGATACTTTTGGAATTTTAAAACCTCCTCTGGAAGTGTGTAAATATTTTAACTCTAATGGTATTTGTAACATATTTTATAATCATTATTGTTACCAACCTTATGACGCGTTTATATGTGGTCACTTATGTCTGAAATTTTTGTATCATTCTGTAGATTTAGAATATATACCAATATAACTATAATTTTTGTTTTATTTAATGTAAATACTTTGATCCGAAAAGTAGTTAAACATGTCTTATACGTTTACCTTATCGGGAACGGAGTCTGTAGTTTCAACCAAAATTTATTCACCTATTGTTTTGAATGAAAACGAAAATTATGTTTTGGGTTTAATAAACTTTGAAAGTTACAACTCAATTCCTAATATTGATAGTAGTAATAACAGTTTTCATTGTGGAGATGAGCACGTTGTTAAACCTGAAGGATCCTACGAAATTAGCGATATTCAAAAATATTTGACGACGTATCTGAGACGTCATTTAAAAGAAAAGGATCCAATCACACTTCGTTTGGAAGCAAACCATAACACTTTACAGTGTGAAAACAAATGTCACCGTAAAATTGACTTCAGCAAAGAAAATTCAATTGGCAGTTTACTGGGATTCGGTAGCAAGCAACTCGAGCCCAATAAAAGACACATTTCCGATAATCCTGTAAATATATTTAAAGTTAATTCAATATGTATAGAATGTAATCTAGTGACAAATTCCTATAATAATGGAGATTTAATTCATATTGTCCATTTGTTTTATCCAACAGTGCCACCAGATTTCAAAATAGTCGAGAAGACATCGAATGTTATTTATCTACCAATCAGCACACGATATATCGATGAGATATACCTTAAAATAACTAATCAGGATAAGAAATTAGTCAATTTCAGAAACGAGCTAGTATCGATAAGGTTACATTTGAAGCGAATTCTTTAAAATGGTTTTTCTGTATAATCATATTCTTTAAATATACCAAAGGACTCGTTTGAAAATTGTCATGAAACCCAATTAGATGAACAGACAACTATTAGTTCCACCAGAACGTTTAAGGAGTTAACATCTAAAAACAAACGTGTACTACTCTCACTGGGATTCAGTTATATATAGTGATAATGTAACTTTTATCAATAATGGTATTGTTCATTTGTTTGATGAAATTCGCTACGAATTAGGAGGAGTGGTTATCGATCGGGTTCGAAATCCCGGCATAGCCACAACAATGAAAGGTTACGTATCATTTTCGAAAGCTGAATATTTTGCACTCCAGAATGCTGGATGGGATTGTGAAGACAATCCAAAAATTTTGGATGTTAACGGTTGTTTTAATGTTTGTATTGCGCTAAAAATGTTGATGGGTTTTACGGAGGATTTTCATAAAATAATCGTGAATCTTCGACAAGAATTAATATTAATTAGAAGCAATTCTGATACAGAGGGAATCATGCAAAAAAATGACAAAAAGGAAACCTATAAAGTTACACTGAGTAAGGTATTGTGGAAAATGCCTCATGTTACCGTTAGTGATACTCAAAAATTACGTTTATTTAAACAATTTGAAAGTAACAGGGAATTAACGATTGCTGTCACAAGTTGGGAACTACATACATGAATACCCACAACTGCAGCAAAGCAAAAACCACACATGGGCAGTGAAATCATCAAATCAATTGGAGAAGCCTCGTTTTATCATCATTGGTTTTCAAACTGGTGTGAAAAATAATATTGCGAAAAATGCGAGTCATTTTCAGCATTGCAGTTTATTAAATTTAAAGGTGTATTTGAACTCTGATATGTTCCCATACGGTAATCTAAATTTGGACTGTGATAAAAATAAATATGCGCTTGCATTTGAAATGTATCAACAAACATGTCAACATCTGCGTAACTTTTGGTTCGACCTACTAAATAACTAGGATAACCACCGGCTAAAAAGGATCTACACGGACAAGATTTTAGTAATAGGTTAATGATTTTTACCTCATCGAGAACCTCAGCACCAATCACATCATGTAATGATTTTGAAGTCCCAACACTTTTTTAAGCATTGGTAATTATAACCTTCTATCACAGTTAGTTGATTTTGCTGTAATAAAATAAAAAAATAAATATACTATTCTAAGTATATTTAAATCTGAAAAAATAGCACTAAAATTACTAAAACTAATTTACATTTGTTTGTTCTTGTTGTTGTTGTTGTTATTGCTGTTGCTCTTCATCCTCGCTGGAGCAATAGACCTCCTCCACAGTCAATTTTTGCCGTTTCGACGACAACGACGACGATGATGTTGATGCTAGTGTTCGTCGTTGCTGCTCACTAACAGTTGTTTCCACATCCTCGTCCACAAGATTAAATTTGAACCGTTTTACCACTCTTTCGAGTATCCTAAATTCCTCATCATTATTGATTTTTGTCCGTAGATAGCGTACGGGGAGATTTCTAAATTTTCGTTTCAAGGTTTCTCTCCGGGGACTATAGGTAAGGTGTATATACACCTTATCATCCCTTTCGAGAATCTTATCAACACCATATCTGAAAGGAAAAAAAAACTTCTCTAAATACAAGTTTTATAACACCTCATAGGAAGCATTTTTATATAATCAGTATTTTTGCAAAAATAAAAAATATTGCTTCACTGAAAATCTTCAAAAATTAAAAAAAAATATATATAAATGTAGATCTAGAAAAAAATTCTGGAATAAAATAAAAATTATAGGTATGGCAGGCTACGCAACTACTGCACCATCAATGCTATATAAATTTATGGAATATATAAAATAAGCTACAGCACCTAGCTAAACAAATTCATGCACAAAATGTAATAAAAGGAGCTGTTAGTGTAATAAATGGTACGTTCACTAACACTAAAAAATTAACAAATACTTACTGAAAAAGCTGTTTCATAACAACCAAGACACAGGAAAGTTTATTTTACCTTCCGAAAATACGACAAGTGTACTGGGTACTATTGCCATCTTGAGTATTTTCGTTTGGCTGTTTCCAAAACGGATAGACAGAGAACTGATACCAAACGCAAACTCTGGATGAGTATAAATACAAATTTATCATTGAAAACATTAACAATTTTGACGTAGACGTCACGTAGGAAATTTTCAATAAAATTTGCTGCATTACATATTGTAACACGTCCACAGTAAATGTTTCTTTATCTTTTATCATAATTACTAGCAAAAACAGAAATTTTGCTAATATTTTGCAACATGACTTGTATTCGATAACGAAAAAAGAAAAATGCAATGTACGTCGTGCAAAGTGACTTGTATTTGCTAACGGAAACAAAAAATGCAATATAGGTGATGCAACGTGACCTATATTTGATAAAACATGTTTTTGATGCAACGCGACTTATCTTCTGGAAAATTTTACACATACATGATTATACCATGCTACTTTGTGTATGTGTGTGTGTTGTCAATAGAAATGACGCGAATGATTGATACGAGTTTTGTATATAAATTATCATGCACACACCGAACTTATTCACACTGCAGTCTTTGTAGTCCTCCTTACCACTACACTAAAAGAAAACAAAAACCAAAATATCGTCCAGCAGCAACAAAGTCTTAGATTCATTTTCAAGTGAGGCGGTCCAGAAAACTGAAATGGTAAGTAGATTACTTAAAACAAAAGAAGATTACCAAACACATATTCGTTATCTAAAAAAATCAATTGCCATTATTAAAAAATGTTTAAAAAATAGGTCATGTGTTTCTAGTTATAGTGGAGTGGAAAGCAATTTGTCAATTTTAAAACACTTTTTATTACGTTTTAAATTGCATTTAAAAAATAACAAGGGTCTATTAAAAAGAAAATTAGTTTGGGAAGATGTTGATTCTTGTTTTAAAGGGAGAATAAAAACGGGAATTATTAACAATTTAAATATGAAAGAACCAAGAGAGTTGAAACTGAACTTAAACATTCTATGATTAAAGTAAATGTTGTGTTTTCTGGTTTATTTATAAAACCTCAAAATTTAGAAAAATCCGCTAAACATTTTACAACGAAAAATTCACTACTTGAACCATCTACGAATCTGATTGAATGGTATAAGATACACGTTACTGATAAGATTTTGGTTCAACTTGAAGAATTTCAAGAAAGAAGCAGTGGTTGGGCCTTGTGTGAAATTTGGTACTTGAAAGTAAATATTAATTCCTTTAATCCAATAAGCGTGGGGTCTTCCACTTATGTGCAATTGCCTGAATTCATAAAAAAAACTAAAAGTGTTATCAATATTAAAAATAAAGACGTTTATTGTTTTTTTGTGGGCTATCATGTGTGCTATACGTGGACCCAGAAAAGGGAAAAACGTTTCACGCACGTCATCTTATGATCATTTCAGTCACTATTTGAAATATGACGGAATTCAATTTCCAATTGCTCTAAAAGATATTTCCAAGTTTGAAAGAATGAACAACTTAGCTATTAATGTTTTTTGTTTAAGAAATAGAGAAATTTTACCCTTATTATTAAGCTAAATAGAATATTTTACAGATACAGTTAATTTACTTATACTACCTTGTAATAACGTTGAATTAGAAAACACACAATATTTTCTCGAACCTGCAAACACAACATTTCATTTTGCATGCATAAAAAAATTAAGTGGTTTATTGAATACCCAAATGGGTAATAGAAAACATAAAAAATGGTTTTGCGAGCGTTGTCTTAATCATTTTAAAACTGAACCCATTTTGAAAAAACATTCTAAAGATTGCCAATTATTAAATAAATGTAAAGTTACATTGCCAAAGGAAAATTAAATAATTTTAACTTTTAAAAATTTCTCAAATAAATTATTGGTTCCTTTTGCAATTTACGCAGATTTAGAGAGCATGCTTGTCGAGTATGAAGACAAGCAATGCACTAAGAAATCAAAAAAATATCAACATGAACCATTTAGTATTTTATATTTTCTAAAATGTTCTTATGATGACTCGCTATCGGAATTTCATTCATATACTGGAGAAAAGTGTCAAGAATGGTTTGTCAGAGAACTTGGCGAAATTGCTTATAAAGTTAATTCAATATATTCAAACCCGCAATCTATGATACCTCTAAGTAAACAAGAAAATGAGGCTATTTTTAGGGGATAACTATAAAGTAAGAGACCATTGTCAGTTAACGGGGTTATTCCGAGGAGCTGCACGGCAGATTATAACCCTGACAAACCATTTAGCTATCTCATGTATTTCGATGTTGTAAATTTATATGGTGCTGCTATGAGTTATCCTCTGCCTACTGGAGACTTTCAGTGGGTTGAAGATATCTATCAGGAAACAAATATTTTAGATGTAGCCGATAATAGTGAATATGGGTATATTTCTGAAGTGGACCTCTATTATCCAAAAGAGTTATTTGAAACACATAAGGATTTACCACTCTGTCCTAAACATTTAGTACCACCAACTTCAGCTACTTCACCTCCCAAACTATTAACCACGCTTTATAAGAAACGTTACGTTATTCATTACAAAAATTTGCAGCTAGTCACCAAATTGGGTCTTAAAATTGGAAAAGTTCATAGGTGTTTAAAATTTAAACAATCTCCATGGCTAAAAAAATATATAGACCTAAATACTACTCTCAGAATAAATAGTAAAAACGAGTTTGAAAAAAAATTCTTTAAATTGATGAATAACGCACCATATGGAAAAATAATTGAAAATGTACGCAAATATCGTGATATAAAATTAGTTTCGAAATGGTCAGGCAGATATGGTGCAAATTATTACATTTCACAACCTAATTTTCACAGTTGTGAAATTTTTACAGAAAATCTAGTCTTAATTGAAATGAACCAATTAAACATAAAATGTAATAAACCAATTTACATCGGTATGTCTATTTTGGATATTTCAAAAACGATAATATACAATTTTCATTACAATTTTATTGTACCGAAATTCCAGTCTAATGCTAAATTAATGTACACCGACACTGACAGTCTTATTTATCTATTTTCAAATTATAATATTTATGACTGCATTAGGGAAAATATACATATGTTTGATACGTCAGATTACCCTAAGGACAACGTATACAATATTCCAGAAAAAAATAAAAAAGTTTATGGTCTAATGAAGGATGAATGTTGTGGTCAGGTTCTGACTGAATTTATCGGCTTGCCATCTAAAATGTATTGTTTTAAAACTTTTAGTGATAAAGATAGCGCTGCAAACAAAGAAAAAAATTGTTAAAAAAGCTAAGGGTGTTCAATCTTCAGCATTGAAACAAATTTCTTTTCATGATTATTATCAGTGTCTTTTTAACAATACTACCATCGATGTTCCACAAAATTTTATTAGAATTAAAAAGCATAACGTATTTACTATTAATCAAAGTAAAACCGCTTTGAGTCCTTTTGACGACAAGCGAATAGTTAACTACACGAACTACTACCAACAGTTAAATACAGACACTCTACCGTGGGGATATAACAATGTTTAGTTTCATTTATTCTTCTTTTGTTACGGGTAATCTACTATATTCAAATATTCCGTCTCGTCCAGTTAAGAGGTAAATAGTTATATTTTAAATATAAATGCAATATTTAAATTGAAAATATTATTTCAGACCACGACTGATATCAAATATTTGGAGGCAAATGATCGCAAAAGATTTCACAACTTGACCCCTGTCAAATATACTACCGCTACTACTACAAGACAAAATAAACAGATTAAATTAGATGTCGGATCACAATGACAACACGAACCATTAGCTACAATTTACTGTCACCTCTGTAAGTTACATGATCGCAAAAGATTTCACAACTTGACCCCTGTCAAATATACTACCGCTACTACTACAAGACAAAATAAACAGATTAAATTAGATGTCGGATCACAATGACAACACGAACCATTAGCTACAATTTACTGTCACCTCTGTAAGCTACATGTCTGCTTTTGTCAGGAATCAATTCGGATTCACAGAGCACCGCCATTTGTTGGAACGATGTCGGAACTTAACTTGTACTGCAAGGAATCAATACCCCAGTTATAGAATTAATTGTTTTTTGTTACAGCCACATCATAGCTGTCCATAGATATTACTATTTGGTACAAATCTTCAAAGGCAGGGCATCATTTTGTTGTAATTTTAAAAAGAGGATAATATTTTTTTTATTTGTGTGTGTGAAAACTCTGGTAACAAATAATTTTGTAAAAAAAAGTAAATGTAAATATATATATATAATAATTGACACACATTTTTTCCTTTTCCTATGTTGAAACGACAACAATGATCTAACAAGTTTTTTAATACATACTAATTTTCACATTACATAACAAAACAATTGTTATGGGTTTACACAAAAAGTGCCACGCCCTAAAATGGCACCACTTTTGCAAATCGAAGCTTAAATTTTCTTATGGGAATTTACATGTAAAAATGACGATTTTGATTGTCGGACCGGCATAGCCTAATCTACTACTTTTTAATTATACTAATAATATTAATATAATTTGCATCAAGTAAGAGAAAACTCAATTGAATACAGAAACAAGCGTTAACAAAATGTTATGCTAATATATGAGTGCTTATAGTGGCAGTTGACATAATCGACAGTTTTTTTTTTACATATGATTAGCTATTTCATTTACAAATACAGTGTCAGATGTTAGAATAAAAAGAAGTATTTTGCATATAGCACTGAAAATATATAACCGCTTATAGTAACAGTTGACATTTTTTAAAATTAATATTGTTGACGTATTCTACTTATTATCTTTACAATTTATGTTTAAAATTAATATTTTTGACATTATCTACCCATTACGTTTATAACCTATATTTAAAATTAATATTGTTGAAATAATCTACACATCACCTTTACAAACTATGTTTATTATTAATATTTAACAACATAATCTTCTATCTCTTTTTTTCATTTTTATTGCAGTAAAAGCAAGCATGTTCAGGAATTAGTAGAAAAAGATGTATCCTACAAATAGCACAATGTAAATCAGAAGCACTAACAACATAAGCTCTTTTGTAGTGGCAGCTCACATGATCGGACTCCCCTCTCCGTAAATATCTTATGTGAATTGCACTACAAGGAAGGCAAATAGCAAATGTTCCTAGTCTTCGACTTTCAATTTTAGAGTAGCTTTGTATAACACATACATCTTTTTCTTCAAAATTATTAAATAATTCACTAGCCCTAAACTTGCTTACTTTTACGTCAGCCTCGGTTCCTAAATTTAGCAGTTGTCCATCCATGTCCACTCCTTCGTCAATTTCCTGATCATCTTCCTCCATCTCTTCTTCTTCCTCCTCAATATAATTAATGTCGATGTTAAACAAGAATGATCTTCTAACAAGCCTAGATGATTTGTCCAAAAATGAATCATAGAGGTCCAGCTCATTCACTCTACAACATAAATTACAGAATACCTAACTTTATTCCAGTTATATTGCATAATTTGCGTAATTATGATTCTCATCTATTTCTTAAAAAATTATGCTTAAACAAAGAACAACTAACAGTTATCGCACAAAACAAGGAAAAATATATTTCATTTGAAAAGCTTATTCATGTGGATAACTATTTTGATAAAAAGACACAAAAGGCTAAGAAAAAAAATATATCATTAAGGTTTATTGATTCTTTTCAATTTCTATCCCATTCTTTATCAAAACTCTCTGAAAGCTTAAAAGATGAACAATGTAAGGAAATAAAAAAAATTTTCAATGATGAAGAAAGATTTAAACTTATTCGGCAAAAAGGTGTTGGTATTGATGATTATTTAAAATTAGAAGAAACAACTTTACCTCAGAAAGACCAATTTTATAATACTTTAACGGATGAGCACATCAGTGATGCAGAATACCAAAGAGCTGTAAAGGTTTGGCAATTGTTTAAATGTGAATCTCTTGGTCAATACTCCGACGTTTACTTACTTCTGATACTTTACTTTTGACAGATATTTTTGAAAATTTTAGAAGCACTTGTTTATCCACATATAAGCTCGATCCAGCTCATTTTTACACTTTTCCAGGTTTATCCTGGGAGGAGTGTTTGCGTTATACTGGAATAGAGTTGGAATTGTTAACTGATCCAGATTTGATACACTTTTTCAAAAAAAGCGTTCGCGGTGGTGTGAGCTCTTGCATTTGTAGAAAATCTGAAGCTAATAACCCATTTCTTTTAAATTTTGATCCTTTAAAGCCAACTAAATACATAATTTATTATGATGCAACAAATTTGTATGGTTATGGCACATTCCAACGGGAGATTTTGTTTGGTTAACAGATAAAGAAATCAATGATTTAAATATTATGAATATTTCTAAAAAATCTAATTAGGGATATGTTTTAGATGTTGATTTAGAATATCCTACAAGTCTACATTCCTATCATAACGATTTTCCGTTTTGTCCAGAAAACTTTAAACCGCCAAATTCTAAATGCATAAAATTAATACCCAATTTAAATGATAAATCAAAATATGTTATTCACTATCAATTATTAAAACAATGTTTGTAACATGGACTCAAGTTAACTAAAGTTCATAGAGTTTTACAGTTTTCTCAATCTGATTAGTTAAAAAAATATATAGACTTGAATTCAAGATTAAGAAATGATTCAAAGAATGAATTTGATCGTAATACTTACAAGTTGGCAAATAATAGTATTTATGGCAAGACTATGGAAAATGTTGATAGGAGAATTGACGTAAGACTTGTTACAGAGTGGGAAAAAAATAGAAGAAAAGATGGTGCTGAGAATTTAATTGCAAAACCATATTTCAAGGACTTAACAATATTTTCTGAAAACTTGGTAGCTATTCAAATGCAAAAGATTCAAGTTACTTACAATAAACCAATATATGTAGGCTTCTCAATATTAGATATATCTAAAACTGTCATGTATGATTTCTTTTATAATTTTTTAAAACCTCTTTATCAGGAAAATATTTCACTTTTATACACCGATACCGATTCGTTCATTTTAGAAGTTACAACTCCAAATATTTATTCTGACATGATAAAAAATATTCACAAATTTGACACATCTAATTATGAATTTAATAATATTCATGAAATGCCTATTACAAAGTCAGTTATAGGAAAATTCAAAGATGAATATGCTGGTGAACCCATTACTGCTTTCTTTGGTACTGGAGCAAAAGCATATTGTATTAAAACGGAAAACAGTTTAACAAAAAAAGCAAAAGGTGTTAAAAAAAGTGCAATTAAAAAGCAGTTGGATTTTATTCATTATAAAGATGTTGTTGAAAATCATTCTAAAACCTTTTGTTCAATGTATGTTTTTCGATCTAGACAACATACAATTTTTACAGAGTTAATTAATAAATTGGCTTTGAGTTCCGAAGATGATAAGCGGTATAAAATTCCCTATAGTTTTAATACATTAGCTTGGGGACACCAAGATATTGCTTTGTATCAATGGAATGCAGAACATGAAGATTTAGATATATTTATGTAGATATTATAAGGTATTTAAATTTGTTGTTTTTGAAACCAAAGTTAAAGAAACTTTTGACAAAGAAATTGATAAGAGTTATTTTAAAACATATGAAAAACGACTTTCCACTTTTAAAAAATGGAAAGGAAAATTGAGACCAGAAGTGTTAGCTGGAACTGGCTTTTACTATACTTCAATCAATGATATTTGTAAATGTTTTTATTGTGGTATTGAAATTTTTGATTGGTTAAGTTATGATGATCCTATTGTGGAGCATAAGAAATTTGCTAGGAATTGTGATTTAAATAACTGTTTATGGAAAAATAGGAATCGAATAATTGTAACCATTCAAAATAAGTCTTCAAGCTACACATTTTATATAGTATTATTAATATCCTTATTTATGAACTTTTACATATATTTAAATTAAGTATTTTATTGTTATTTTTTTACAACTGCTTTTGCTTTCGTGGTGAAAGTATCTGCTTAATGTTAATAAATTTGGAATATAATTATTAATTTGTTTTAATGACTATCAGTAGATCTCAATTTATTCTTCTTTATTTTATTTTCCAAAATGTTTTTATGTTCATCATCCCCCTGGCGTAACACAGTGTGAAATATGTTTTTCTAATAAAACAGACGTCACTCTATGTAAATATTGTAAATTTATGAAAATTGGATTAATTAACAATAGTACAATTAGTTGGATGGAACGAATAAATGGAAATGAAAATGCAAGTAAATTTTTTAAAATTTTGTATCATTATCCAAATCGATCTATTTTTGATACAAATTGGATAGAAAGGTTAGAGTTTAAAAATAATCAGTTACAAATTTTAACCCCCAACTGTACCAGTTATTATGACGGATTCAAAAATTATTACTTTTCCATCATTAGTGTTACATTAAACTTTGCATTATTTTTATACATTACCATTTTAATTATTTATCTTTATTACAAATTTCAAACTGGAAATCTATTTTTTCATTAATCCATTTTAATCGAAACTTTAAAGAAAGTGGGGATGAGAATATTTAAGTACAAGAATAACACAATATGTTTCAGTCTCGTTTAGTCATTATGAACAACGCCGTGGTTCATAAACCTTTGGAAACGCTTCTTAATTCAAAAATTTATTTTTTAAATAATTCTTTGTCAAAATTTGTTCTTGTTGGCATTAGTTTAAATGATTTTTCTCCAAAAATTGTAATTGGTGGAAAAACTGGATTTTCAATCGCACTAACCGAAGAAAATTGGAAAGACATTTGTGTTCATCAAGGAATTATTGTAAACAATTTCTACTTTCCTCAAGTTGATCAAACCAGTGTGAATATAAACAACATTCATCTGCAGGTTCAGAAAATAAATGATACCCCTGTTCTACAAATTACAAAAGGCCCACACTTCATATACTTAGGACAAGAGTCTTTGGACAATTTGTGGCGATTAAAGGAAATTATTGATTATAGATTATCTATACTTAAAAGGCAAGAATTCAATACATATTTCAAAATAATATTTCAGCTGATTGTTTCGACTTGTGTACGCATGTTTATAATATAATAAGTCCAACTGAAAATCCTAACAGTGAAAATGTTTCAACTATGATGGAATTACTTGCTTTATATCCTGAACAAATGGAAAACAAATTGAAGCAAAATGGAACAAAACGAAAATATTACGAAGAAAACAATGAAAATGGATCAAAAAGAAAATATTACGAAGAAAACAATATCTTTTCTGGAAGAGAACAATAAGTTGCATGTGTTAGTGAAGTGGAGCTTTGCTTACAGACAAGCCCGTAGGAGTAACTTTCAGATGTGGTACTCCGTTTTGAAAAAAGAATAAATGATTGTAAACTTATTCTAGATTCGATATTATCTGAGGAACATAGAAATAAAATATATTTGACACGTTTTAATAAAAATTGTATTTGATGTTTTACTTAATAAAATTTTAGTTTCCTAAATGTGAATTTTATTTGAAATTAATTAGCACATTAAGACTTTGTAATTTGTATCAGCTAAAGCATAAAGTGAGGAACAGAAATAAAACAAATTTAACTAAAATTTAATTTCAATTTAATTAAACAATATTTTTTTTATCAATCCATGTATTATATTTTTTATCAAGTCCTAACCATTTCACATAAACTTTGTTTCCTTTCCTTCTCAAAATCTTCTCAATAAGATACACATCGGTATGCTTTACTTTTAGTAATTCTTGCTCATAAAAACCACCCAGAATGTCCTGATTATCTTCGTCTTGAATTAAATATGTCCAAGGGTTTGTCATCTTAACTTCTTTAATGTGGAATATCTCATTTGACCAATTTGGTGTGTAACCTTTTGAAAATGCCTCTCGATGCTTGCTTATTCGTACGTGATCACCCACTTTAAACTTTGGAGATTTTAAATCTAACGTTTTAGCATGAGTAAATGCAGATTTCAAGATTCTATTTTCATTTGTTTTATTAACTTGTTTTGGTTTCATTCCTATTGAAGAATGTTTTGTATTGTTATAATCTTTTACAATATCCGCTAATATATTAAACCACTTGTAATTTCCTTGAATGCTAAATATTTTCCACATATTATTCTTTAAAGTCCTGTTCACTCTTTCTACTATACTCGCTTTCAAATTGTAAAACGTGCTATAATGGTTAATTCGAAATTGTTGCATCAAATTTTGAAAATTTACATTGAAAAACTCTCTCCCTCTGTCCGTTTGCAAGTTTTTTGGTGGAGTTTTTGCACTGATTAATATTTTTTTCATGGCTGCTGTTACGTCTTTTCCAGATTTAGATTTTACCGGTTCGGCCCAAACATACTTAGAAAATACATTTATGGTAATCAAGATATATTTAAATCCCTTAATAAATTTGGCATAGGGTAACATTTCAACCAAATCAGCTTGAAAAAGATCATTTAACCCTTTCACTACCACCCTTCTGCGTTTGTAGTTTTTTCTAGCAGGTTTATGTAATTCATTAACGACTTGTTGTTTAACGGTTGTCATGACAACAAACTTGTTTATTCAATTTTAAGGAAGTTCACTCTCTATGTTTTGTAATAATTCGAAATATAACTTTTATATGTTTTTTCCCATTCATTCAATTTATCAATTTGTATTGTATAACTTTTTTCATTTAAAACTTTACTAATTTTAGTAATCTCCTTTTCTAACGCATTAAAGGATTTTTTTATCTCTCCAGTTAAGAAAGTAGTTGATCTACTATCACTATTTTTTAGTTCCTCCTCTGTTTTATTTAATTATTGTTCTAATTTCTTAATTACACTGGACATTATATTTTCCAAGGAAATATATTGTTGATTTTCTTCCAAAGTGAGTTGGTCAATTGTTCTACTGTTAAGAATGCTATTTTGATTTCTTTTTTTTTCATCATCTAACCTTTTTATAAAAGTTCTTAATTGTTTAATTTTTTCCTTGTCTTTTTCAATTATTACTTCTCTTATATTTGTTTCCATTATTTTATTAATTTTGTTGATATCATCACTTAATTTTTTGTCTTCCTTTTTAACATGTTCATTTAAAAATTGCAAATCTTTACTTATTTGATTTAGCGTTAGCAACTGTTTATTAACGTTTTCAATTGAGGTATAACATCCTTTAATCTGGTTTTCATACTTTAAAAAATTTTCATCAAAAACCTTAAGCTTTTTAGCAAAGTTTTCATTATTTGTTTCATTTTCACCTAATCTCCTTTTTAAATTATTAATGTCACTTATTCTCTCTTGATTTTGTTTTGAAATATGGCGTCCAAATTTATCAACTGTCATGTTGAGCTTTCATTAAACAATAAATATGAATATATTTGATAGCTGTTATTTATAGTATTACTTTATCTTCTCTTAATTCTTCAATAATAGAGATAATCTCGTTACTATGAGCATTATTTCCCGCATCACTTGATGAAATTAATAAACGTAGCCTATCAACAATTTCGTTTACATTATTCCAGTATACATAGTCTGTATTTGATCTGTTTGTTTTCAAAATTAATCCCTTTCCTGTAGATTTGGCTCTAGTTGTTCTAAACGTAGGTTTTGGTTTGTTAAATGCTGTAACTAATCTTGGCAAGGTTTTTGTCTTTGTAATCCCCTTTCTTTGTAAATATGGTCCTATTATTGTAACATATTTGTGTGATGTATTTCCTTGAACTTGTTCATTTGAATCAAAATTCCTACGATATACATTTGTTTTAGCTAGAATGTTCATGTAATTATCTAAATCTTCCTTCTTATAACCTTTCGGTTCTTTTTTGAAAAGCAATTCGTATAAACCTGGCGTGCCTGTGTACGTTATTCCTCCCACTTTAATGTCTTTTCCAATAATTTCTACCGGTATCTGTGTTAAACCAAAAGAAAACTTATCCGTTTCGAGGTCATGAACTATTCCATAATAATGGTCAAATTTATGTTGTGTATCTTTCACACCCTCATCAATATATGATCTGGGTAATTCATGAAAATCTGCTAAGTAATCTTTATATGATGGTGTACCAACATAGGTTTGAATTGTTTTTCTAGTTTGTTCCAATATGTCTGACAAGTTTAAATTTGTTGTTGTGTCACTAGAAGGATCTGAAGTTTCTGCTATAACAGTTGATGACAATGGTTGTACTACAGAAGAGGAAGAAGTGATACTACTGTCATTTAAAAATGTTGGTAGTTCTGTAGGGAGTAACGGAGTTTTTCCTGTTTTCTGAATATTTTTCGTCGGAGTTGATGTTTTATAAAGCTTTGTAGGTGTTTTGAATTCTTCATACTTTGAAACTCTTTCTTCTTTTAAATCGAATGGTTCGTATTTACCAATACTTGAAATTAGCTTTTTAAGAGGTTGTGTTATTGGTCTATAAGTTTGTTCTAATTCGGACTGAGCAGTAGAAGTAGCTAATTTCAAGCTTTGATATTTCTGCTTCAAGGCTTGTCTCGATCTTTTTAATTCTCGAGCTAAACGTTTATCCATGCTGTACAAGTTTTAAATGAAATAAAACTGCAAATTTTTTACTTTTATAAATATATAAAGGAATCGAATTTACTCCTATATCTGCCGTGATTTACTTCACAATCTTTGTCAATTACAAGAAAGCCATATGGATCCATCCAACAGTTAGCACAAATATTTTTAAACTGATCAAATGTCATATCCAATATACAGTGGTCATTATATATATGTTTTAAACTCAAACAGTCCTGTTTAAATAAAATTAATAAGTTTGCATTTTCTCGAATTAGACGTTTAAGGATTGAGGAATATCCTTGAAAAATAAAAAACAATCGGTGTTTCTATGCCTTCCATGCGTGAAATAGTCCCTAATAATAGATTGATTATGACAAGGAATATCATCAAAAATGATAACGGAATTTGGCTTTATCTCATGAGGTGAAATAATGGTCTCATCGCTATCATATTCAAAGTATCCAATTTCTTTCATAGGCTTTAACAACTTTCTTAAATATTCATATTTTGGTTGATCTAATGACTTTGAATAAACATAGACATTTTCAAACCTAATTCCATTAGGATGCTCGAGCAGTGTAAGCATAACGTTGGTTTTACCGCTACCACTGCAACCAACTATAAGCCCTCTTTTTGAACCACCGCAAAATAAGTCACCATGCTTTCTCAACTGTTTACTTAAAATTTTTTCGTCATGATTATTTAATGGTAATGAGAATTTTTGTTTTTCAATCCTCATTCTTAATCACACTAGTAAATATTTTTAGCTGTAAAAGTATTTATACCAGAAAAATGTCAATGTGCTTTTAGTATAAAAAGAACTTCAATGACTGTGGGTCGTCATAAGTTGAAAAAAACTATTAAAACACGTAATAGAAAAGGCTCTGGTTTAGTAAATAAATTAATTAGTAAACTACCTTTCGAAGTTCATATACCAGGATATAATTATTGTGGTCCCGGCACCAACTTGGAAAAAAGATTAACTAGAGGTGACGTTGGTATAAATCCATTGGATTCCGCTTGCAAAGAACATGATATATCTTACTCTCAGACTGAAGATTTATCAAAAAGACACATATCTGACCAAATATTAGAAAAAAAAGCCTGGGATAGGGTAAAAGCTAAAGATTCTTCTATTGGTGAAAAAATTGCAGCTTTAAGTGTTGCAGGAATAATGAAGGGTAAAAGAAAGTTCGGTTTGGGATTAAAAAATACAAAAGGGGGTAAACTTAAATTGAGAAAAAAACGTATCATTCGAACACCCAAAAAAATTGGAGGATTTCTACCTCTTTTGTTTGCCATTCTTGGCGCCCTGGGTGCACTAGGTGGAGGCGCGGCAGGAATTGCTAAGGCAGTAAATGATGCTAAAGCAGCTAAACAGCAACTAGAAGAAATACATAGACATAATATTGCAATGGAAAATGCTTCTAAAGAAGGCAAAGGATTATATATTAGACCATATAAAGGAAAGGGACTATTTATTAGACCTTATAAAGGAGGATCCGTCAAAATGAAAGCAATCAGACAAAAAAAAACTCAAAATAAGTTTTCCAAAAAGAGCACTTACGAACAATGATATTATTAAATATGTAAAGCTGTTAAAAATAACTGGCTTTAGAGGTGTTTTTATGCTCGATGAACTTCCAAAAAAAATTAATCTGAAAGAATGTGGTATTGTAAATTTGGATAAAAAACAAAATAAAGGATCTCATTGGACTGCTTATATTAAAAATAACAAAAATGTAATATATTTTGATAGTTATGGAAATTTAAAACCACCTTTTGAACTTCTCAAATATTTTAATTCGAATGGCAAAGTGGATGTATTTTATACTTATGAAAATAAACAAAAATTTAACTCATATAACTGTGGTCAACTATCCCTAAAATTTTTGCAAAAAATATATAAACTCATTATTTATTGTAATATCTCATTCATAAATAAAGTGCAATGTCTACCACAATTGCCATATCAGGAAACAGTTCTGTTTTGTCTGCTGATTTTAATCCGCCCATATATTTAGAGGATGAAAAACAATATTACCTGGGTTTAGCTGATTTTGAAACGTTTATGACTATCCCCAATATAAAAGAAAGATATAATAAATTTTATATAGATAATAAAGTAATTGTTATTCCCGACGGAACTTATGACATTACAGATATAGAAACATACATAAGAGAAAGTATAGAAGATTTATTTCCGAATGAAAAATTTTTTTTTCTTTTAAAAGCAAATGTTAATACTCTAAAAACTTTTTTAATGTGTAGTAGAATAATTGATTTTACCAAGAAAAATGTTTTAATAGCAGGATACTAGAAGCTATGAAAGAGGAAGAATCAGATAATGTTGCAAAAATAACTAAGGTGAATGCTATTTGTATTGACTGTAATATTTGTGTCGGTTCTTACAATAATGGTAAACCTGTTCATATTATTCACCAGTTTTATCCAACTGTAGCTCCAGGGGATAAAATAGTTGAATCTCCTTTACCCATTTTGTATTTTCCAGTTAGCGTCAAAGCAATTAACAATATAACAGTTAAAATAGTTGATCAAGACGGAGAACTTATCAGTTTTAGAGGAGAAACTATAACAGTAAGGTTACATTTACAAACAAGTGAAATGTAAAATGGTTGTTAGATATAATAGAGCCCTTGGGATGAGACTTGCCCCTACCACTATCAACAAAGTAAAAACTTATAAAAAGAAAAAGCCTAAACAACAGTTCAGTATCAAATCCAACACCAACAAGTTAAGACGAGATAATCGTAAATTTCTCACATCCTTGGGTTTCACTGTTTTAAAATAATGAACATATTAAACGTAAACGAAAAGCTTTATGTAGACAATTCCATCGTCAGTTCTGAGCTTCACACATATCAACCATATATTTCTTCAAAATTCGATTACAATGATGAAATAAGGATCCCAATTCAAGAACTCGATGCTTACACTCTACCATCAGATAGTTTACTTTATATCGAAGGAAAATTAACTAATACAGAAGGTAATATAAGAAAGAATTGCTATTTATTAACAATGGTATAGCCTTTTTGTTCAGAGAAATCCGCTATGAACTAAACGGAATTATTATAGATTCAATAAGAAATGTTTGATTAGCATCAACATTAAAAAGCTACCTTTCTCACAATACCAACGAAAGTTTAAAACCGGAAAATGCAGGTTGGTTTCCACATCGGAAAGAAGGTGATACAATTTTAGTTGATAATGATGGAAAATTCTCCGTATCCATACCACTAAAAATGCTTTTAGGATTTTTTGAAGATTACAGAAAAATTATTATGAATATGAAACAGGAATTGGTTCTTATTAGATCAACTGATGATTTAGATGGTGTTATTTTCAAAGAAGATCCGGCATACCTTGTTACTGCTCCTGACACTCCATTGGTTACTTTCGATAAAATTTATTGGAAAGTTCCTCACATTCTAGTTGATATGCCACAACAACTTGCTCTATCAAAAATATTAGAATCAAATAAAGATATATTGATAGGATTCAGGAGTTGGGAACTTGTTGAATATTCTTCTCTAACCGAAACAACCCGTCACATATGGCCGGTAAAAACAACTAGTAAACTAGAAGCTCCTCGTCATGTTATGATTGGCTTTCAAGAAAACAGAAAAGGAAAAATTGTTAAAGATATGAGTAAATTTGACAATATTACCTTGTCAAATATTAGAGTATATTTAAATTCTGAAAGATATCCTTATCACGATTTGTACTTAAATTTCGAAGAAAACAAATTTTCTGCTTTATACGAAATGTTTGCCAACTTTAGACAGTCTTACTATGGTGTTCCACATGAACCCATTTTTAATCCTGAACAATTCAAAAACATTAGTCCTATTACACATATTGATTGCTCCCATCAAAAAGAAACAATTCAAACGGGATCCGTAGTAATGAGAATTGAATTTGAGACACACAATGCAATTAAAAAAGATACTTCTGCTTATTGTCTTATTTTACATGACAAATTATTTAGCTACAACCCTCTTACTAAAATTGTGAAACAATTATAAACTTTATCCCCACTATTTTCATATTTCGATTTAATTTAAAGAAATTTTCAAAAGCTTTTAGTTTTAGTCATGACATCAAAACTACAACTACAAATTGAAAAATTTATTTTTAAAATTAATCAACTGAAAGAAGAAATTGCAAATTATTCAAGTAAAAAAAGTCTCATTAAAAAATTTGCTGCTTTGAAAATATGAGATTGGTTATAGATATTCAAAGATTCAAGGATGAAAAAAATAAATTTATATCGAAAGAGCTTGCAGCTTTTGATGGTTATGAAATGACTCATTACATTTTTAAAAAGCCTTTTCCAATGGAGTTTCTTTCACCTGATTGTCACAAGCAGGCGGTATGGTTAACGAAAAATTATCATTGTATACATTGGAATAATGGATTTACTCCATTTCATCATTTCCCAAAAATAATTGAAACACTTACGAAGAAAGCAGATTTTGTTTTTGTAAAAGGAAGCGAAAAAAAGGATTTTATACAGAAATATTCTAAAAAGCCTGTGATTGAAATAGATGAACAACCAGCGCTAAAGCTAATGGAACCAAAATGCTTCTATCATTCAAAATCACCTTGGATGTGTGCTTTGACAAATGTGTTATTTTTATATGACAATTGTTTTATGAATGAATAAAAATATAAAAAAACTTAATTACCTTTTTATTTTGCATTAACCAACCATGATTGAATACAATTAATATGATACCTTAAATCTAATTTTGTAAATTCATTTAAAAGTTCATACTCATTTTTATATTTTAAATAATCATTACAAAATTTAGCGGCTAATTTACATTGTTCCATTCGATCTATGTTATTAACATATGCTGACAAATCTTGTGCTTCTGCGTCTTCTTCGCCTACAATTGATAAATATTGGAAGTATGCAGCAGATATAATAAACTCTTCATACATTTCAGTAACCATTTGCTCCATTGTAAATATTATTAAATTTATTCTTCCTTTTCAATTTCTTGAAGAATAGTATCCTCGTCAATAAATTGCTTCAAGTCTTTTAAATAGTAACCAAAGCCAATATCTTTTAGATCTTGAATAAGTTGAAAAAAATTTAATGTTTCAATGTATTTGTTGCAACAGAGGGCAGCCTTTACGAATTCCGCAGATTGATTACAATAAAAGTCTATCCACTCCGGACCACTTGCCATACAATATGAGAAATAGGTTTTTGAAAGATTACTAAATTTCTCCTCTAATAATTTAACTGTAAACAGCAACTCAGCCATTTCATTTATTTAACATAATATTTTAAATATGTAGGGGGAGGTCTCTTGCGAATAGGATTAACTTTCCTTGATAATACCTGTTTTTTATCTTCGTATAATTGAAGCCTCTTTTGGGTTGCAATAATAGCAGGTATAAATTGGCAATCTTCTCCTATAAATTCTATTAGGTGGCTTAATTCTCCTACAAAGTATGATTTCCCAAATGTATTGAAAAACGTAGTAAGGCTTATAATTCCTTCTAAATAATCATCACAACAGTCAATTGCTTCCAAATAATCTCGTTTCAGTAGATAAAACAGCTTGGTGTATTCATCTTTCGAAATCACTTCAAAGAAATTGAGATATTTAACTTTTAACTGTCTGATAGTTGTAGTTAATTTTTCGCGATTACACATAATTCACTTATTACTTGACACATTTTTTCTTTTTGTTTTATACAAAATTGGTGGAAAAATTCAAAAATAACTTTTTACGCAACTCGAGCACAGCTTAGTAAATGTGCCTCGGCATACTAAAATTATCATGATGCACCTATTTATAAGACTTAAGAATGCAAAATCAAATGTGGGAGAACAAAGAGAAAAAATTAAAAATATGATGCGAATGAGAATAAAAGGGGAGGAAGTTAAGAATGAGGGACATGAGAGAGAGGAAGAGGAGGAGGAGGAGGCGCTCCCCTATTATAACTACTGGATATGTATCCTTTAGAAAATAACTCTGTATTTGCTTATTCGAACAAATTCACCAACATTAAATTTTTTAAAAGTAGGATCAACTATTTTTATATGAGTAAATAATGACTTTAATATATCTTTTTTATTGAATGTATTAACAGCATTAGGTTTTTTACCAATTGCAGAGTGTAGTGTATTATTATACTCTCTAACGAGTTCAGGCAATATATCTAACCATTTATAATTTCCTTGTAGACTAAATGTTTTCCACATTCTATTTTTTAATGTTCTGTTTACTCGCTCAACGATATTTGCTTTCAAATTTGAAAAAGTGTTATAGTGATTGATTTGAAACTGTTCCATTAGCTTCTGAAAGTCTTTGGAATAAAATTCTGTTCCTATATCTGTTTGTATATTTTTTTGGAACACCTTGCAGGTATTTAGGGGTTTCTTTTAACACATTGAGAATTTTTCTCGTTGCAGCAGCCACCTCTTTACCAGTTTTTGTTTTAATAGGTAGTGCCCAAACGAATTTAGAAAAAGTATTGATTACCACTAAAATATAGCTATATCCTTTATAAAATTTTGAATAAGGTTGCATTTCAACTAAATCTGCTTGAAACAAACAAGTCCTTTCACTCTTACTGGTCTTTTAAAATTTCTTCTAGCGCGTTTAATGTAAGTCTTACACTTTAAAACTGATCCTGCATATAACACTCCAGGTGATACAGAATATTTGGGAGATCTTACAACAGAAATATTATTGATACTAGCGAGTATAATCCTAACAGTTCGCTAGAACTAAATACATTGTTATTTATGATAACATCTATTTCCTTACTACAGTGAACTTTTGTTACTTCTACTTCTGGAAATGAAAACGATAAGGTAATGTCATCACTGCTAATAGTAAAACAACGTTTATTTTCACCATTCGGGAGATTTATTGTTTTTGTAGAATGTCCAAAAGCCATAGGAAGTATGGAGAAATAATATGAGTCCTGACTGGCATTTAAAATGTGAGTTCCAAATTTAATCATCGACATATTGAATAATTGAAACTATTTCATTATTATGTACGGTATGTCCATTTTCGACAAAAGCCAACAATAGACGAAGTCTATCAACAAGTTCATTAAAGTTATCCCAATATACATAGTCTGCATTTGTTTTGTTAGCCCTCAAAATCTCCATTCCCATTTTCGGCCTTGTATGTCTATATGGAGCTTTAGGTCTTCTAAACGCTTCTATTAGATTTTTTGCTGTGGCTCTGACGTTTTTTGTTTTCGTTACACCTTTTGCTTGTAAGTATGATCCTATAATAGTCACATATTTGACTGAGCCTTTTCCTTGAACCTGCTCATTGGGTTCATGATTTCTTCGATATGCGTTAGTTCTTGATAGAATGTCCGTATACTGGTCCAAATCTACTTTCTTGTAACCAAAGGGTTCTTTTTTAAAAAGTAAAATAAAATATAAACCTGGAGTGCCAGTGTATGTCACACCCTCCACTTTTATATCTTGTTAATAATTTCAACTGGTTGGTTGTTCCTAGGAGAAATTTGTTTGTTTCCAGATCATGTACTATACTGTAATTGTGATCAAACTGATTTTGTATCACTAACACCTTCATCAATATATTTTCTTGGTAATTCATGAAAATCTTCCAACCATCCCTGATATCCTGGAGTATCAACTAAATGTTGAACTGTTTGTCTCGTTTGTTCCGAGACATCGGATAGGTTTAAGTTCTCTACAGTTTCATCATCCGTGGGGGTGTGGTTTTAGCTAGGGTGCTTATTTTTTATATGGTAGGAAAATTACTAGTGTTCTTATCAAAAAAAGAAGGGAATAAGTTAGTAAAATAGGTTTTTTCCCGGTTTTTTTTTTAGATGCCTTTGTTGGAGTGGTAGTAGTGTACAATTCCTCTAAAGTACGATGTTCTTCTTTTAGATCTATTGGTTCTGTTTTTGTAATAGTGAAAATTAGTTGCTGTAATGGTTGTGTTATCGATTGATATGTTTTCTCTAATTGGGTTTGAGTCGTTAAGGCTTCCGACTTTAAAGATTGGTATTTTTGTTTTACTATTCTTGATTTAACTAGCTCTCTTGCTACTCGTTTATCCACGTTTATAAGTGTATAAAGGAGTCAAACTTGTTTCTATATCTGCCAGAATTTAAAGCACAATCTTTATCGATTACAACAAAACTGTATTCTTCCTTCCAACAGTGTTCACAGAGGGCTTTAAATTTCTCAAATGTCATATCTATCATGCAACGGTCATTATATATGTGTTTTAAACTATTAAGATCCTGTTTAAACAAAATTAAAAGGTTTGTATTTTAACGTATTAGCCTCTTGAGAATTGATAATAAACCTTGAAAAATAAAAAAGCAGTTCGTATTTTTTTGTCTACCAAATGTAAAATAATCCCTTATAATAGTTTGATTCTGACACGGAATATCATCAAATATATATTCAAAATAACCAATCTCCTTGATTGGTTTTAATAATTTTCTTAAATGCTCATACTTGGATTGATGAAGTGGTTTTGAATATAAATAAATATTTTCGAATCCAATTCCGTTTGGATGTTCAAGTAATGTCAGAATGGAGTTCGTTTTCCCGGAGCCCAACATCCCTACAGAGAGACATCTCTTTGAATTACCGCAAAAGACATGACCATGTTTTCTATATGATTGGTTCAAAATTTTGTCATCACGATTTTTTATTGGTAGGGAAAAAGCTTGTTTTTCAATCCACATCATCAACAGTAACTAACTTTGGGTGTTAAATAACAGGTATTTATAGCTATATAGTCGATATGTTGTTTTTTTTTACCGTTATACTCTAGTTTTTTTATGTGTTTTGTTGTATTTGCTGTTTTCTTATTTGTGCTGTATTTGCTGTGCGTTTTTAAATCTGTTAAGCTGTTTTTGTGTGTTTGTTTTTCTGCTGTATTGTGTGTCTGTTTTGCTGCTTTTTGCTGTACTGTGAATCTGTTTCTTGCTGTATTATGTGTCTATTTTACTGTATTTGCTGTTTTGTGAAAGTATTTAAAGAAGATGCATGGTATAATTTTCTTAGTTTAAAAACTATAAAATGATCATACACAACATTCACGTGGTTAGAACCAATAAGAAAAACAAGAAGGAAGGTTCGAGATTAGTAAATAAATTAATTAATAGTCTGTCTAATGAACTACACATTCCTGGTTACAATTATTGGGGTCCGGGAACACAATTAGAAAAGAAAATAGGGGAAATAGTGGTATAAATCCTTTAGATGCTGCATGTAAAGATCACGACATTACGTACTCGCAATCAAAGGATTTGTCGGATAGGCACGAGGCAAATAAAATTTTGGCGGAGAGAGCTTGGCAAAGAGTAAAAGCAAAAGATTCTTCATTTGGTGACAAAACTGCGGCTTTGATGGTTACAGGTATTATGAAAGGAAAAAGAAAGTTTGGGATGGGTGTAGAAGTGCCTAAGGGTGGCAAACTTAGAATTAATAAAAAGCGCATTATAAAAACTCCGAAGAAAATAGAAAAATCTCTTGCTTCCAATTTTAGGGGCCCTCGGTACATTGGGGGTGGTGCAGCAGGAATAGCCAAAGCTGTTGCGAAAGCATCAAGACAACTGCTTGAAGAAACTCAGCGTCATAACAAAGCTATGGAAAATGTTGCAGCCAGAAAAAGGTTTATTTATAAAACCATTTAAAAAAGAAAAAGGATTATTTATAAAACCTTATAAAAGCGATTCAATAAGGAAAACGATAAAAAAATCTCAAATAAAATTTCCGCAAAGAGATTTAACTAATATTGATTTAATAAAGTATGCTAAATTTCTCGAAATTAAGAATTAGAGGTGTTTTTGCGTGACAATCTTCCAAGAAAAATTAAAGATGAAAGCGATATTGTCAATTTGGATAGTGAAAAAAATTAAAAATCTAAACGCAACATATAATCTTAACACATTTAAAAAAAAATTAAGGTTTTCACTGGGTGGCTTACATAAAAAATTTAAAAAATGTATATTTTGACAGTTATGGAAACCTAAAGCCTCTCTAGAGCTTCTTAAATATTTTAATTCAAAGGGGAAATGCGAATGTTTTTTACATTTACGATGTGAAACAAAAATTTAGCGATTATAATTGTGGACAGCTAGCTCTTAGTTTTCTATATAAGTGTGTAAAATAAATTATTTACAGCATTTCTTAAATTGTTAGCAAAATGTCTACAACGTTTACACTGACAGGTAATTCTTCTACTTTATCATCTGATTTTAATTCTCCTATCTATTTGGATGATGGCAAGGAATATTATTTAGGGTTGGCTGATTTTGAAACTTTTATGAGTATTCCTAATATAGAAAAGGGAAATAACAAAATTTATATAGGTGATAAGGAAATTATTATTCCTGATGGAACTTATGATATTAATGACTGGAAAATATTATAAAAAAAGAAATGCTTCTTGTTTTAAACTAACTCCACCATATTTTAATCTACGACCGAATCTTAATACATTAAAATGTAATATTGAATGTGGTCAAGAAATTGATTTCACCAAAGATGATTCAATAGGAAGTCTGTTAGGTTTTATAAAACGGAAGGTTAAAGCAAATGTATGGGATGAATCCGATGAAGTTGTAAACATTTCTAAGGTTAACGCCATTTGTGTAGTTAGTAACATTTGTGTTGGATCTTTTAACAATGGGAAACCAGTTCACATAATTCATCAATTTTTTTTCTACCGTATCACCTGGGTATAAAATAGCAGAATTGTCTATATTATACAAATCGAAGAAATTGTCCATATATTATACTTTACAGTCAGCGTTCAAACAATCAACAACATTACAGTAAGAATTGTAGATCAGAACGGCGACCTTATAAATTTCAGAAACGAAACTATAACTGTCAGATTGCATTTGAAAACTAACAGTAATTGTTACTAGATATAACAGACCAGTCAGAATTCAATCTATTTCAGTTAGAAAATCTTATAAAAAAAAGAGCGTAACCACAAAGTTAGTACTTCCAAGAACATCAAACAGTTAACAACAGAAAACCGTCAATTTCTTCAATCGTTAGGTTTTAAGGTTTTTAATTAATGGATATCCTAAACGTGAACGGAAAACTTTACGTTGACAATTCTATCACATCTTCCGAATTGCATACCGATCAGCCATTCATATCTTCAAAATTTGATTATAATGATGAAATACGTATTTCAATCCAAGAACTAGACAGATACACATTACCGTCAGGAAGTCTTGTGTACCTAGAAGGAACTCTAGCTAACTCTGAAGGAAAATATACACAAAAATTAAGATTTCTCAACAATGGTATTACGTTTTTGTTTCGAGAGATACGTTATGAATTAAATGGAGTAACTATAGACTCTGTAAGAAATGTTGGTTTAACATCAACATTAAAGGAATATTTGTCTTTTAATAACAATGAAAGCGTAAAGCTTCAAAATGCTAGGTGGTTTCCAAACAGAAGCGAAAAAAAGAATTTTGGTAGATGATAAAGGATTATAAAAAAATATTTTAAATATAAAACAAGAATTAGTACTCACCAGAGCAAGTAATGATTTAGATGATGTGCTCTTTATAGATGATACAGAACCTAAAACACTTGAATTTCCATCTCCGAAAGCCACGATTACGATTGAAAAATTATATTGGAAAGTACCACATATCGAGGTAGATATTCCTCAACAGCTTCCGTAAACAAAAATATTAGAGAAAAACAAGGACATTTTGTTAGGATTCCGAAGTTGGGGATGTGTTGAATATTCAGACCGACACGTCATATATGGCCTGTAAAAACAACTAGCAAACTGGAAACACCGCGTCATGGTTTTATTGCCTTCCAAGTAGATCGAAAGGGACGCGTAAATCAAGATATGACTCAATTTGATAATGTTGATCTTACAAACAAGAATTTTTTTAAATTAGAGAGATATCCATAGAATGATTGATATTTAAATTTTAAGGCCAACACATTTTCGGCTCTATATGAAGTGTTTGCTAATTTTAGAAATTCTTACTATGGATTGACAAATGAACCAATATTTACAGTGAAAAATTTAAGTCAACTTCAACTATTTGTCACATTGATTGCTCTCATCAAAGGGGTTCTGTAGTTATGCGGGTTGAGTTCGAAACAAATGAGAATATTAAAAAAAATACTTCTGTTTATTGTCTTATTTTACACGATAAAATATTTAGCTATATTCCTCTATCTAAAATAGTTAAACAATTTTAATACGCATGCGTCAGTTTTAATATTTATAACATAACACAGCAAACTTTTCCTTCAATATGGATTATATGTAAGAGTTAATCATTTTCCAAAGCAAATTACAAGAGCTGAAGAAACGAATTAAAGAATATCAATTAGGAGTGGATATGATAAAAAAATTTCAATGTTTAAAGATGTCAGACTCATTATAGATATTCAAGGATTTAAAGTGGAGAATAATAAATTAATTGTTAAAGAATTGGCAGCTTATGATGGGTTTAAAATCAGCCATCTGATATTTAAAGCACCATTTCCTTTAAATCGTTTACCTTCAAGCCTATACAGCAGTGCTATCTGGCTAATGAACAATCATCACTGCATCGACTGGAATGAAGGATTTACTTCTTATCATAGATGTCGAGATATTATCAGAAACTTATTTGAAAAAGTCAACTTTGTGTACGTCAAGGGTGAAGAAAAGGCTGAGTTTGTCAGAAAATATTCTCTAATGCCAGAATTTGATGAACAACTAGCTCTACAGAAATTAGAATCATGCTGCTTTTATCATAAGAAAACTCCTTGTGTTTGTGCATTAGGAAATGTTTTTCTTCTGTATAACTATTTTTTTATGAAATAAAACGAAAAGTTTAAAATATATTGGTTTTATTTGTTAAATATTTCCTTATACACAATACATGTTCTATTAACTCTAATTTTTTAAATTCTTCCATAAATGTTCTTTCATTTTTACTTTTAAGAAAATCTATACATGCCTTAGCTGCGAGTCTACATAATTCTGTATGTTGTGTATAATGTAAATACACAATAATGTTTTGAGTTTCACTGTCTTGTCCTTCATACGCATAATATTCAGAGCAGGCTGCAGACATTATGAACTCTTCGTACATTTCTTTAACAATTGCCTCCATCATTACACTAAAAATTCTTCTTTCAATAGAATTTGATCTTTAACATATTCCTTCAATTTAAGAAGGTGATAACCAAATCCCAATTCCCTTATGTCATGAATAAGTTGTATTAAATCTAATGTTTCACAGTATTTGTCGTAATAATGACACCATTGTGGTCTGCTTTCTTTTCTTACTTTCTAATCCTGAGAATAAGAAAATGAAAATAAATTAAATTCTTTACTTAGTTTTCTGACAGCTTTCAGTAATTTGTTGCACATGACCACAACACCTTTATATAGTCACAGCACCTTTTTATATATAGCGGTGGTCCATCAATACAACCACCCTCTTGATTATGGTGAGTGTAACAAGGCAAGTTTAACTGTAATTTCTTCTCACGCCCATAGCGTTTTGGCAGCTTTTTCCAAATTTGTTAACTCCACTGACAAATCTTCTTAAATAATTAAGGGGAATATATTTTAGAACATCCGCTTTAATTTCCCACAAGGGCACTGTTAGCGCTAAACAAATAACTTTACCAACACGTTCAAAAATATCTTTAGTAGGTACCGTACGCGAACCCATTTGACTGTAAGAATGACGGGCTCCTTTGGCTGCTAAGATTTAAATAAAACATCTCCCTCCAATGGCGAACGGAGGAGAGGGGCACGACCAGTCAATGTAGGTGAACACAAGACGTTGCGGCAGCGGGGAAAACCAATCAGTGACCTGGTGGGGGGAGTTATCTAGGTGGAGTGCATACAAGTTTGCGGGGCCAGGCAGCTTAACCCCCCCAACATACTCTATACTTAGAATAATTACTTTGATAAAAAAAAACTGAAAAATAGATGTGTAAAATTTACTGGAAATTATTTTTTATTCTTAAAGTAGCAAATAAAGAAACACAGGATGAGTTCAGAGCTACACAAATGCAGACATGGTTTAGAGAAATTAGTAAAGCCTAAAGTGATGAAACCGTATTGGGAACGGAGACAGAATCGGAGTGCAATGCGATATCGGATGAGTTGGGCAATCAAAAGTCAATTGACTTTATTTCTTTAATGTGACCGAAACCCTCTTTTGGCCTAAGCAGGCACAGCAAAAGATAATTATAGAAAGGTAGAAAGAGGCGTAGTGGCATTCGAAATAATCCAAGATTTGAGCAGTAGGTTTAATAATAGATAGGTTGCTCTTAAATAGTTGTTAAAAGATAGGGGACCTGGCAAGAATTCTGTCAGATTATAAACTTAACAAATATCTAGATCATTTATGAATCAAAGAAAATTTCTATATGACATTCCCTCAATGTAAAATTTAGGCCTAACTAGGGAGGAAAGCAGAGTGAACGGGAGCACACATGAGTTGCTGAGAAGGATTTAATAGATCTAAATCTAACTACTATTGCTGCTTGCCACTTTCATAACTACTATTTAAATCAGAGGATATTGAAGGTATGGCTAACAATTTGTTCCCTACAAAAATATTTTAAAACTTTATCACTTTACCCCATATTCAATATTTTAAATATTCCTTAGAAATATTAATAACATTTATATTCTATTTGATTCTTCCACTTTTTGCACCATTTTAGCCTACCTTAAAAAATCAATATAAAAATATAACTAGTACAAATATTCTGATTAAATGTTTCAATCATTTTCACTACAAGGTCAATAGAATGCACAACTAGCAAAATTAGTAATGAAGACAAAGCTCAATAAAATGACACGGATTAAGGTAAAGTAAAATTATGGATGACCTGGTGCTATCGCCGACAAATATTTGACAGCTTAACGGTTCCATGGGTCCAATTAACGTGCCCTCTGGTGGCTTGGAAACAAGTACAATCAGTCACAAACGTCGATGGACAAGACCCGCAACTCTTTCTTGGGACTAAAAAAATCTTTTACTCGAAGTTGCCCGTTTGATCTTCTTCCTTACAATTAATGAAACTTAGGGCAAAAAATAACAAACTACAACAATCGTTAAAAATGATGTGAATGGCTTAACAAATATTACACAGGTATTTTGTTTAAAAGTTTTGAATTTCATGTCACATTACTTATTAAAAGTAAGCTTTTATAATTTCTTAATGTATTTATTTATTTCGTTTTCTTTATTATCTTATAACCTACTCTATTGTAAGGAAAATAAATTTCCTTAAAATAGGTTTTGTCATGCGAACGGCAGCTCTTCGTCAGGTGGCAAAGTGGGAATGAGCAAGGAATACTTACACCTTATTCTGGGCGCCACTCAGTTTGAATATTCAATTGTTCGTAGAGCTCTTAACTGAGAAATTCCGCTCTAAAAAAAACTGTTCAAAAGAAACACTTGAAATAAGTTCCAATTCGTTTACTTTACCTTTCTTTTTTTTTTTTAAAACAATTGTAATGCCTTATTAATATTTGACAATGATTTTGGCAATAAAGATGAATTTAGATATAAAATGAAAATGATGTTTTAGAACCAACTCTGATAATTTAATTGACACGCAAACTTTAATAAAGAAACTCGAATAACTATCCATATACCACTTTCTTGATCAAGAACTGACGTATATAAGAATATCTGCTATATAAATACCGTATAATCAATAATTAGTAAGTATACTATTTCAAACCTTAATATCAGATTAGGTTTTACATAACTAATCAGATACCAACATATTATTAAATAAAATGGTTAATAAATAAAATAGAACAAAAAGTTAATTAATAGAACATGCCTGAAGGGCTGAAAATTCTATTAGGTTAATCATAAAAAATATATATATAATCTACAAAAAAAATAATTAAACTGGAATGAACTGGTCTTTTATCCAAAACTGTAGGTACTTGGCTGCGGAACTAGAGGAACAGCTACTCAGCTACACTAGCAACAAGTGGATATCAGCACGTGGTCAAACCATGTGGACCCAATAAAAACCATAAACCAAGTTAAGTATCGATTTCTTTGAAAATCCCTTCAAAGAATGCCCAGGGCTTTTCTATATAGCCAGAGGGAGGAGTAGAAAAAAGGGGGTAAATCCCAAGGTAAAAACCCTGTAAAAAATATTACAGTAAAAAACGTGGCCTTGAAGATGAAGTAATAATAAAATCGCTTACCTTATTAGCTTAAGGGTTTCATCACATAATATAAAAAAAGGTAAAGGAAACAGAAGTTTTCCTAACTAACTAATTTAGTGCAAACATGCCGCACTAGGCAAAAGAAAATGAACTCAAGACTTTCACATTACATGTCGTCTTTAGACATCCAGGATGCCAGACCAAAAGTGACCTATATCAAAATGGCCCTTCACCTTCCCACTTCAATCAACAGCTGATTGAACAAGGAGAAGCCACACTACATCAAAAATATGAAATTTAAGGAAATCACCTTGAAGGAGAAATAAGATTTCATGAGATTCACATTTGAGAACTGGCAACGTTGTAGAGACATTTCAAAGACAGCTGACTTGTTGACAGAAAGGTGTTTCGGTTGGTAACAATTGTGCCCCAGGGTTGCGTAAAATAGATTTACATGTTCAAAGCGAGTGCAAACTAAAATAATTGTTTAAATTCTTACCAGAGTTAACAAAATATAAATAAATAGTAGGATTTTAAATTTAAAATGCTACATTGCCCCTCTCCAAAAGAAAAAAATTAAAGGCTACATATTAGACTTTACATTTTTATGTGTATTAAAGGGTCAAAACAAAATAAATCATTTTCTCTAGTTTATATTCTGAATCCTAACAACAAAATTTACATTATTAATAGTAATTTTAAAGGGAAAGGCAGTTTTTAGTTTTGTCAATGATTTTAGTTTTGATATCTGACGTGTATCATTCGTCCTCAGAGGAAGTCACTATAGGTAGGTCACAATATGGATCAAGGTTTCAAATTGGGGGGTCATAGTTGGGTATGTCTACTAAAATTGACAAAACCATAGTACTTAAAAAAAAAAAACACCAAGAACAGGGCAAAACCATCTCAGAATTATCTGAATAATATCTAAATAAAGCTACATCTAATAAAAGAAAAAACTGTACATATATCACTTCAATCTAGTGATATTTAGAAGAGTATAAAGGAACTAAAACTACTAATCATAGTTTTCATGAATCAGAAATGAGATGTGAAGCATAGTTTTCAAATAGGACATCATATAATGGTATAACAGCTTCAACATCACTAGGACACAATCCTTAGATGTGAAAAAAAATAATATAAATATTATTTATATGATGAGGCACTATAAGCAATACTTAGTATGCTTTAGCACAGTCTGTTACGATGAACAGAAATTTAGTGACTAAGTCACAGAAGTAAACCTTCGTAAAGAGGTTGAATCCTAAGAAACAATATATACAAAAAGGTAATGAAGATAAAATGAATTATCTTTAAATACTTGATTTGGTTTATCACCAAGGATACAAATCAAAAGGTAAGTTTGTCCAAATTGGAACAAGATATCTCAATCAACCTGAACAAGGCAGAGAACAAGGTAAATCCCAAAATCGAATTCCACTTTGGAAAAGGTAAGGTAACTGTTAAAACTAACATATGGATATGCAAATAAAATCTAACATAAGAGAGGTACTTTGCAGAATCCATAAGGTAAGGTACATGTTCAACTAATAAATGAACCATGCAAATGTTAGTTAACATAAAATAAGAGAGGTAATTTACAATCAGCAAGGTAAGGTAAGCAAAAGATAAACTGATTTGGTAAATTGAAAAGATAATTTAAACACAAGTCATTTTGACACAATAAATGTTAAATATATAATATAAAGAGATAAAAGAAGTCTAGTATTAGAATTTCTTCAAGGTAACCTACATAATTGTAAGAGAGATAATATGAAAACAGTTTGGCTAGTGTCACTGTGGAAAATAACAAACACAATAAAGATAATAACTGTTAAGTGACACTGTCATTGAGATAGGTAATATCAAAATCAAATTTAAGAAGAAACTGACTCCTGATCTTCATCAGAATCTGCAGAAAAAGGTAAAAGATCTTTTACATGCCATTTTCCAGCTTTGGAACCATCAATATTTCTAAGCTCGCAAACCAAAGGAGACAATTTTTTAGATACTACAGAAAGGATATGTTTAGGACTGAGTTTAGCCGCAAATTTATCTGCTGCAACAGACAAAGACTTATTTGGACGCCATACTTTATCACCTACATTAAATGTGACATCTCTTTTACGAAGATTATAAGATTTTGAATTCCTTTCATAGGCAGAATGTAATTTCTGACGAATTTCAACAAACAGTTTACGAAATTCTAACAAATTTTCAGCATAAGATGTTCTATCTCCAGGTAATATTTCAATGGATTGATCTGTGAGAGTGTGATTGTAATATTCACCAGATAAAGGAATGTGTCGACCAAACATTAAATAAGAAGGTGGAAAACCAGTTACTTCATGAACCGCGGTATTAATGGCTTGTCTAATTTCAGGAACATGTAAGTCCCAATCCTCATGTTTATCAATATAACACCGAATTGCAGTAGTAATGGTTTTATTACTTCTTTCTACAAAATTACACTGTGGTGAATAATAAGGGGTGAACCACTGTTTGACTTTGTATTTTTCACACAACTCTCGAAGGTTATGACCAGAAAAATTTGTAGCATTATCACAAATAATGATTTGTGGAACTCCAAAGACAAGAAAAACATCATTCTCTAAACGATCTACAATTAAAGATGACTTGGAATGTTTTAAAGGAAAGATAAATGTATATTTCGAAAACCAATCAGATACTACAAGAAGCCATTTATTTCCTTTCTTTGAACGTGGGAGTGGACCAACAAAATCTAAAGAAAGAATTTGTCCAGGTGAATTGACAATTTTGTCTTTTCCCATGGTGCCAATTTTGGGTAAATTAGAATGTTTCTGTGCACCACATACTAAACATTTACGAATAAATTTTAAAACTTCTATACGCATACGAGGCCAGTAGAATCTTTCCTGTATTCGAAACAATGTCTTTCGAAATCCAAAATGACCACTAGTTGGAGGTGTATGACAGGAGTCAATAATTTTATTCCTTTGAGGTTTAGGCACTACCGTTTTCCATTCCTGAGTGTTAAAAGTATAGGAGCTGTTACTAGGAATAAACTTTTGAACAGATCCATTCTGAACACGCCATTGAGGATATTTGTCTGGATTTCTTATAATGTTATCACGGTGGGAAACATACCAAGGATCAAGAGAATCTGGATCAATAGATATTACAGAAACTTCAGGAGTTATAGTTTGAGAATTTGAAGTATTAGGCATATTCTCATCAATAATATTAGAATAAGGAATACGACTTAAGGCATCAGGGACTAAGTGCATTGAACCTTTTCTATGCTGCAAATCAAAAGTGTGTTGTCTAAGCCTAAGCAACCAACGACTAAGTTTACCAGAGGGAGTTTTTAAGTTGTTGAGCCAAAGAAGACTGTAATGATCAGTGATGACCGTAAAACGAGTACCTTCAATCCAAGGTCTAAATTTTTCAATGCAGAATATAACTGCCAAACATTCACGTTCAGTCACTGAATAATTTTTCTCAGCTCTAGATAATGTACGACTGGCATAAGCAATTACCCTCTCTTCACCATCGATAAACTGAGTCAGCATGCCACCAAGTCCAACATCTGAGGCATCAGATTGAACAAAAAACTTTTGAGTAAAATCTGGCTGGGCTAACACAGGTGCACTAACTAAGCTTTGCTTAATAGACAAGAATGCAGCTTCTGTTTCATCATTCCAACTAATTGGTTCCCTTTTCTTTTTACCTTTAAGAAGAGCATTGATAGGGCTGACAAGGGAAGAAAAATCTTTGATGAATCTACGGTACCAAGAACACATTCCTATGAACCGTTTTACTTCTGTAGAGGTACGAGGTCGAGGATAGTTTGTCATTGATTCAATTTTGGATGGATCAGTAGCAAGAGAATTATTTCCAATAATATAGCCAAGGTATTTTAGAGATGTTTTAAAAAATTGACATTTTTCTAAATTAACAGTTAAACCAGCATCCTTGAGAAGATTTCTTGCAGTGTTAAGAAATTCAATATGATGCTCAAAAGTAGGGGAACATAGTAAAATGTCATCTAAATAAGAAAATATGTGAGGCTCATACTTTGGACCAAAAATAGAATCAACAAGTCTTTGTTGTGTTTGTGCTGCATTGCACAGACCAAAAGGGACCACTGTAAATTGAAATTGACCACGACCAATAACAGAAAAAGCTGTTTTCTCCTTAGAAGCTTCATCTAACGGTATCTGCCAAAAAGCTTTTCTAAGATCAATAGAAGTTATAAATTTAGCATTCCTCAAATTATTTAAAATACGATCAATATGGGCTAATGGAAAGCTGTCATGTTTAGTTATTTCATTCAAAAAACGTCCATCGTAGCAAAATCTATACTCTCCATTTGATTTTTTAACAAGTAAGGTAGGGGAAGACCAAGGACTTTGTGATTCTTCGACAACACCTAATTTAATCATAGAATCTAACTCTTTATTTAAAATTTCTTGCATATAGGGAGAAAGTAAATAGGGTTTTCTTTTAAAAGGTTTGTGATCACCAGTATCTATAGTTAATTTAATTTTATTAGTCCTACCTAGTCTATCAGTACTATCTATTTCTTTAAAAGAATCAATAACTTTTTGCGATATAACTTTCTGTTGAGAAGACAAATAATCTAACGAACAAAGTTTTGAAAAGAAAAAATTTTTAGGCAACTCTGGCACAGTACTGACTTTATTATTATTTTGATGAATATACCAATTATTATTTTTAAAATCCATAACTAATTTAAAACTTTTAGCAAAATCCATTCCAAAAATAAATGCATGTGTTACAGAAGGTACAACCAGAACTTTAATTATCTGACAAGAGTCATTAATAAAAATAGGTAAATCTGAGACACCAAAAACTTTTTGCTGAGTACCATCAGCAGTACAAATATTGTAATTTTTAAGTGGATAAATTTTAATTTTTAATTTCTTTAAAATTTTCATGCCTTCAGAACCAACAATAGAAGAATTGGCTCCAGAGTCTAATAAAATTATTATGTTTTGATCAAAAAGTTTGACGGAGATATAAGGTCTATTATCTTGACTCTTCTGAACAAACACTGGTAAAATTTCATTAGTCTTAAAACTTGTTTTGTAAAATTCAGAAACTTGTTTAAGCCAATTGTTCCATTCTGTTTTATTAAAATACTTATTTGTGGTTAAAGTCTTGCCAAAGTCCTGACCACAGGCAGCACTTGACAACCTATTTAGTTTTTTGAACACTTAGGACATGAATTAATTTTTACATTTGGTTCTCCACAGCGAAAACAAAATAACTTTCTTCTATCTTTGCAATGATGATAAGTATGATTAGGTAATTGACAGTTAAAACAAACAATTTTATTTTTGGATTGGTTATGAGAGGTAGAAGGTTCAACATTATGACTCTCAGGCTTTTTCTCAGAGTGATTTGATTCTTGATGACTATTATAAGAAAATGACCTTTTAGAATTCTTAGAAAAATGTTTCGAATGACTTGGTCTAGAGTTAGTTTGATCAGAATTACCCAAAAATGATATTTGAGGTGGTTTCTTAGAAACCATCTTTGAGGCTTCCTCTAATTTTCTACAACAAACAGATAAATCATTCAGGGTATCTATATTCTGCAAAGCTAACTGAGTAATATATTCAGGGAGTATATTCTTACGGGCATATTTTACCTTAGTAACCTCTGCTGGGGTAGTTGACAAGCGAGAGAATAAGTTTTCTAAATGCGCAATGAATATGGTAACAGACTCATTTCTTTTCTGTTTCCTCTGTCTAATTTGTTCCCAGACATCATCATCTGCATAAGGAGGTAAAAAGTCTTTCTTAAGTTTAGATACTAAAGAAGGCCAATCAGAAACAATAGATTTAATACTACGGTACCATATAAATGCATCTCCAATAAAAAATTCTACTGCAGAAGTAAAAAGTTCCAGTTCAGAAACATTGCGAGCCTGAGCAAGGTCAGAAACTCTTTCCAGAAAGTAAAATACATCTTTAGGGTCACCATTAAACTTAATTCCCCAAGTTGATATGGGTTGTTTACTAGCTAAGCAAGTAACAACAGGATTTACATTTACAATAGGAGCTGGTGTTGGGTTAATTAAATTAATATTTGAAACATTAGGATCTTCAACAATTTTATTCTCTAGGTCAGACTCTAATTTTAGACAAGTTGTATAAGATTCATTAGAAAACTGTTTAATAGTATCATCATCTTCTTTAGGAATGACCATTCTATGTGTTCGACCACATAAATGAGCCAACCTAGACCTTACTCTAAGATAAGTGCTATCCGTAGAAGTTCCTTCAAAGTCAGAAATTAAATTTTCAATAGAAGTAATACTTTTTGTTATTTCTAGTTTTTCATAATCAAATTTATGCATATAAGATTCCATACAGATTTGACCACCTGGTTTGTTAGTCTCTTTCTTTAAAAGTCTATTTAAAATTTTCCTTTTCTCATCTACTGTACGGTCAGTATAGACTGAACGAATATTTAATTCATAGTTAAGCTCATAATCTAATAGATGATTAACTTGGAACTTGTCACAGAAAGAAGCCATTTTGTTAACGTTAAAGAGTATAAATGTGTATTTGAATAAAAATCTAGCTAATCTAGTAAGATTTTATGAGACAACCAGTATAGTATCTTATATTAAGATTTATTTTAATAAGAAAAGCATAAAAGTAAAAGTATGATTTTTTGAGATTAGAAATTTATGATTACAAGATATAGCACTCAACTTTTGTTGAAACCTGTATAATATTCTAAAATGTTATAGGCCAAGCTCTAATAATATAAGGAATCAAAATGTTTAGTGTTCGATAACTGAAAAGTCCAATTTTAACTACTCGATAACTGGGTACGGTTTACAAATTTACTATACGAAAGGTACTATTTTACAAATAAAAGTTCGAACAGGTTTTTTAAGTGTTAAGAGTTAAAAAGTATTTACTTGAACACAAATAGAACTTAATTTCTTGAATTATTTCACTGATATAAAAACTACTAATAGTGACACACCATTATCATACCAAATCAAATATTAAGAACCATGAGGAGATACACTGCAGTAGGTAAGACATGTATATATGTAAAAATATAAGATAGAATTATCAGATAAAGAATTATGAAAAATCAGAGTTGTAATTTTAAATACCTACATAAGAAAAAGTATAAGGCCAATATAATAAAACTTGAGAGAAAATGTTGGTATTTAAAACGACAGAATTATGAAACTTATTTCAAATGGAAGAAAAGAAAAACTGAAAGTGTAAGCATTCAGAGCCCCACGTTGGGCGCCATTTATTATAACCTACTCTATTGTAAGGAAAATAAATTTCCTTAAAATAGGTTTTGTCATGCGAACGTCAGCTCTTCGTCAGGTGGCAAAGTGGGAATGAGCAAGGAATACTTACACCTTATTCTGGGCGCCACTCAGTTTGAATATTCAATTGTTCGTAGAGCTCTTAACTGAGAAATTCCGCTCTAAAAAAAACTGTTCAAAAGAAACACTTGAAATAAGTTCCAATTCGTTTACTTTACCTTTCTTTTTTTTTTTTTTTTTAAACAATTGTAATGCCTTATTATTATTTGACAATGATTTTGGCAATAAAGATGAATTTAGATATAAAATGAAAATGATGTTTTAGAACCAACTCTGATAATTTAATTGACACGCAAACTTTAATAAAGAAACTCGAATAACTATCCATATACCACTTTCTTGATCAAGAACTGACGTATATAAGAATATCTGCTATATAAATACCGTATAATCAATAATTAGTAAGTATACTATTTCAAACCTTAATATCAGATTAGGTTTTACATAACTAATCAGATACCAACATATTATTAAATAAAATGGTTAATAAATAAAATAGAACAAAAAGTTAATTAATAGAACATGCCTGAAGGGCTGAAAATTCTATTAGGTTAATCATAAAAAATATATATATAATCTACAAAAAAAATAATTAAACTGGAATGAACTGGCCTTTTATCCAAAACTGTAGGTACTTGGCTGCGGAACTAGAGGAACAGCTACTCAGCTACACTAGCAACAAGTGGATATCAGCACGTGGTCAAACCATGTGGACCCAATAAAAACCATAAACCAAGTTAAGTATCGATTTCTTTGAAAATCCCTTCAAAGAATGCCCAGGGCTTTTCTATATAGCCAGAGGGAGGAGTAGAAAAAAGGGGGTAAATCCCAAGGTAAAAACCCTGTAAAAAATATTACAGTAAAAAACGTGGCCTTGAAGATGAAGTAATAATAAAATCGCTTACCTTATTAGCTTAAGGGTTTCATCACATAATATAAAAAAAGGTAAAGGAAACAGAAGTTTTCCTAACTAACTAATTTAGTGCAAACATGCCGCACTAGGCAAAAGAAAATGAACTCAAGACTTTCACATTACATGTCGTCTTTATACATCCAGGATGCCAGACCAAAAGTGACCTATATCAAAATGGCCCTTCACCTTCCCACTTCAATCAACAGCTGATTGAACAAGGAGAAGCCACACTACATCAAAAATATGAAATTTAAGGAAATCACCTTGAAGGAGAAATAAGATTTCATGAGATTCACATTTGAGAACTGGCAACGTTGTAGAGACATTTCAAAGACAGCTGACTTGTTGACAGAAAGGTGTTTCGGTTGGTAACAATTGTGCCCCAGGGTTGCGTAAAATAGATTTACATGTTCAAAGCGAGTGCAAACTAAAATAATTGTTTAAATTCTTACCAGAGTTAACAAAATAAAAATAAATAGTAGGATTTTAAATTTAAAATGCTACAATCTTCATAGTTAAAACTAACCTTTTTATTAATATATTTTCTTTTTAAGGAGATGACTTAGGATCGTATGTCTTGCGCCCAAGTATTATGAGGGCAGAGCAGATATCTCAACCCAGTACCGCTTTGTTACTGCCTTCACCTTTGTTTTGGAAACCTGACGAAGTCCTTGTCCAAACAGAAAAGAAAAACTTTACTTTAAACAATTTACAGGATTTTTTTGAGTAAGTTGTTTAGTCATAAAGTGACCAAGATCATATTCAACAGAACGTTATAAATAAAACTATATCCAAATTTCTAAATTTCCTTGAATTACCTGTTTTTCAATTTTATGTAAAGCTAATAAAATATAAAATGTAAATCATCAGAAACTCAGGACTGTTGTAATACTATTCCTTTTTATGTCACATATAGTTCATAATACACACTACAAACATTAAAAAATATATATTTTCTTTTAGAGGCATATCCTTTTCGGATGGTTGGGAAATGAGAAAAGATATGGTACCATATCAAGTTCACTTTAAACCGCCAGGTGTAGAGGTGCACTGTTTATATGGAAGTGGTATAGACACTGTTGAAAGGTATGTACTCGTGTAATCGTATATTTAATTAAAACATGCAGAACATTATAATATTACATTACTTCGCTTTTTCTTGCAAGTTCTGTTGGGTACAACGTGCTGGAGGTGGATAAGGCGCATTGCAATAATTATGAGAACACTCATTTTTACTTTTTTACAAATACTGTAGTTTCTTTTTACAAAATACCGGTTACCTATATAAAGTCTCTCCTATTTTAACATGTTATTTAGTTTCTTTTTCTATATTAATATTCGGGGTGGTAGAGCAGTTTGGTTTGGTATAGTTGGATTTTTCAGTAATCGAGGATAGAGTGGTTTTAATTCAATTTTTTGAATTAAATACGAGGTATACAGAGTGATAAAGAAATATATATATATATATATATATATATATATATATATATATATATATATATATATATATATATATATATATATATATATATATATATATATATATATATATATATATATATATATATATATATATATATATATATATATATATATATATATATATATATATATATATATATATATATATATATATATATATATATATATATATATATATATATATATATATATATATATATATATATATATATATATATATATATATATATATATATATATATATATATATATATATATATATATATATATATATATATATATATATATATATATATATATATATATATATATATATATATATATATATATATATATATATATATATATATATATATATATATATATATATATATATATATATATATATATATATATATATATATATATATATATATATATATATATATATATATATATATATATATATATATATATATATATATATATATATATATATATATATATATATATATATATATATATATATATATATATATATATATATATATATATATATATATATATATATATATATATATATATATATATATATATATATATATATGTCTATATATATATATATATATATATATATATATATATATATATATATATATATGTTTATATTTATATATATATATATTGTATATGTATATATATATATATATATACATTGGTGTCGCCACGTTCTGTTTAAGCTAACGTGTTCGAGCATTTTCCATAAAATCTACAGACTACCAAATTATTAGGGGTAGTCCATACTTTTTTTCCACACATATATATATATATATATATATATATATATATATATATATATATATATACCCATCTAGCACTAAACTGAAACAGCTACAACTGTTTCCACTACTACTCTTTAAGAGTTTTTACGTCGTTATTACTAATAATCCTACTATATATCAACAAACACTTTGCGTTACACGTTTTTGAGGGATTATATATGTATTTGTTACTGCGATAATACTTTATAGTAATTTTCCATGTAAAGTAATTATATAATAACTACTGCCAATCGAGGACTTAAGAAATTGACTCCGAGGTCGTCATTTATTTTCCGTTGCATAATAGTAATTATTCAAAGTTACTGTTTCTAATCTGTTTAATAAATCACAACTTTTAAGCATCAGTACCTTCTTGAACCTTGTAAAGACTACTCCATTACGTTCAAATGTACTCCTATAACGTATTACTATAAAGTACAACGGGTCGTTGCAAAGTAGAAAAAGTTATCGTCTACTGCTACTTTAAACTGGCTATTACCAGTCATTATTCTTCTGTTGCAACTTAGAAGTAAGAATTACAGTAATTATTTACTACAAGTAAACTATTACTTCTTGAACTACTTACGAGATTCGGTCGGCGATTTTATAAGGACAGTGGCAACAATAGAGTAATAAATTTTTGATTGGTTCGGTTATATTGCTGCTAAAATCGTTTTGTTTACTTTTCGCCTACGTGGGTTTCTTATGAGGTTTGTTGTTTTAGTGTCTCATTTTATTAGTTTTTGTGATTATTAAAATAAATATTGATTCAAACAAGAAGTTCTCAGCCATTGGCCATATGGAGAAATGTATGGTTCCTGGTTCACCTGTTTTTTGCTTGTTATTATAATGTGTTTGTGATGAATGTATAACTGACTAGGACCGTAAATTTCTTAAGTTTAAGTTTACTCCAAGAAAAGTTATTAAATATTGCACATTATTACATTTTGGCTTTATTTTGCTGTAAAAGACAATATTGTTTCATGTCTTAGTGTATGTTTTACTTTATTCAGCACCTCAATTTGAGGTAGAAGATCTCTATGATTAGCATAAAAGAAACTTCATTTTGGCCTTCTTCAGTACATATTACATTACTAAATTCACTTGGCAGACAACTCTCATTAATCGCTTGCACAAACATTGTTATTTGTTAAAAATCTAAATTAAAAAGTAAGTTTCTACTAGATAGTTCGAATAGATTATTAAAGTAAAACATTAACATAACCCTACATTTACAACTGACGCTGACAGTGGTTGTCAATATAAAAGTAGATTAATTTAGTCATATTTTTGCGAAAAACTAACGATAATATGGGTGGCCCCATTTAAACTTTTAGAAATTTTGCATCAATTTGGCGCCACTGTCCTTCTAAAGTCAGTGTAATTCGGTCTACAGCTATTAATTTGTTGTGTATGAGTTGTGCTATCGTCTACGAGTAACAAGTTAAAATGGTTCACAATGGCTTCACATACCATAAGAAAAAAAAGTAGCTTTCGTCACTCAGCCACATTTTATAGAAAATTAAAAATATCACAACTTGGTTGTCATACCTGAACAAAACAACCTAAAGCGCTATTTTAAGGAAACAAAAAATAAAAACGAAACAAGGGGTTATGGTTATGATAGATGGCAGAATTATAGTAGTGACTCAAGTACCGCAACTCTCCGCATGCTACGACAGAACGCATTAAATTTTAAAGAACCGGCAGAATGTTCTCAAAGCGTAACTGCTTGGTAATAATATACATATTAACAAGAACTTTGTAGATAACTTTATTCGTACCATCTTAGTTTTCAAGACTTCAGTGTAATTGGGTATAAGTGACAGTTGCGTATTTAAAGAATCCAAAACTATAAAAGCGCATGGGAGCAGTCGTAGACACTTCATGTTAAGTAATTTTCTCAGTAAAGAAATGCAGCCATCCTAAAAATAATAGTCCAATAGAACGCCATTGTTTATTTTCATCTCCCCTCTAAATATTTAGCTATGACGTTTGTTTTTGTGAGTATAAAGATTAAAAATTAATCATTCCGTTAAAAACAGAATCACTCTTTATAATAAGATATTTAATGATAATAACTATTTAAACCAAAGACCAAAATTACACTTTTGAGATTTAAATTGGTCAATATATTTGACCAAAATGTAATGCAAATTAACGAATTTTAAAAGCGCGTAATTTTTTTACGACTATCATCAGCATATTGATCAGAGAAACGGCCTGCATTTTAATTTTAGGTCCTTAGCATAGCCAGAAAACTAAGTGAAACGAATGTATCCTACCTCAAATACCAATAACCTATTCTATACGCTCTAAACCATATTCACAATTTAAGTGTTTGTAGTCGCCATAGCTGTTTTGTTTGTATTAAAACGAACCATACATATTTTTAAAACGGATTAAATAAAGGCAAAAATAAGGAAGTGACGAATAGGGTGAATTATTACTATTCGGCTACTTAAATGGAACTACACAATTGCGTACCATCTACGTAATAGTCAACATGTTATTCCCAAATAGTTACCCTAAAATTGTTCCCCATTTGGTTAATGACTACGTAGTCTCAGCTTAAACAGAACGTGGCGACACCAATGTATATATATATATATATATATATATATATATATATATATATATATATATATATATATATATATATATATATATATATATATATATATATATATATATATATATATATATATATATATATATATATATATATATATATATATATATATATATATATATATATATATATATATATATATATATATATATATATATATATATATATATATATATATATATATATATATATATATATATATATATATATATATATATATATATATATATATATATATATATATATATATATATATATATATATATATATATATATATATATATATATATATATATATATATATATATATATATATATATATATATATATATATATATATATATATATATATATATATATATATATATATATATATATATATATATAATATATATATATATATATATATATATATATATATATATATATATATATATATATATATATATATATATATATATATATATATATATATATATATATATATATATATATATATATATATATACATATATATATATATATATATATATATATATATATATATATATATATATATATATATATATATATACATTGGTGTCGACACGTTCTGTTTAAGCTGAGACTACGTAGTCATTAACCAAATGGGTAACAATTTTAGGGTAACTATTTGGGAATAACATGTTGACTATTACGTAGATGGTACGCAATTGTGTAGTTCCATTTAAGTAGCCGAATAGTAATAATTCACCCTATTCGTCACTTCCTTATTTTTGCCTTTATTTAATCCGTTTTAAAAATATGTATGGTTCGTTTTAATACAAACAAAACAGCTATGGCGACTACAAACACTTAAATTGGGAATATGGTTTAGAGCGTATAGAATAGGTTATTGGTATTTGAGGTAGGATACATTCGTTTCACTTAGTTTTCTGGCTATGCTAAGGACCTAAAATTAAAATGCAGGCCGTTTCTCTGATCAATATGCTGATGATAGTCGTAAAAAAATTACGCGCTTTTAAATTTCATTAATTTGCATTACATTTTGGTCAAATATATTGACCAATTTAAATCTCAAAAGTGTAATTTTGGTCTTTGGTTTAAATAGTTATTATCATTAAATATCTTATTATAAAGAGTGATTCTGTTTTTAACGGAATGATTAATTTTTAATCTTTATACTCACAAAAACAAACGTCATAGCTAAATATTTATAGGGGAGATGAAAATAAACAATGGCGTTCTATTGGACTATTATTTTTAGGATGGCTGCATTTCTTTACTGAGAAAATTACTTAACATGAAGTGTCTACGACTGCTCCCATGCGCTTTTATAGTTTTGGATTCTTTAAATACGCAACTGTCACTTATACCCAATTACACTGAAGTCTTGAAAACTAAGATGGTACGAATAAAGTTATCTACAAAGTTCTTGTTAATATGTATATTATTACCAAGCAGTTACGCTTTGAGAACATTCTGCCGGTTCTTTAAAATTTAATGCGTTCTGTCGTAGCATGCGGAGAGTTGCGGTACTTGAGTCACTACTATAATTCTGCCATCTGTCATAACCATAACTCCTTGTTTCGTTTTTATTTTTTGTTTCCTTAAAATAGCGCTTTAGGTTGTTTTGTTCAGGTATGACAACCAAGTTGTGATATTTTTAATTTTCTATAAAATGTGGCTGAGTGACGAAAGCTACTTTTTTTTCTTATGGTATGTGAAGCCATTGTGAACCATTTTAACTTGTTACTCGTAGACGATAGCACAACTCATACACAACAAATTAATAGCTGTAGACCGAATTACACTGACTTTAGAAGGACAGTGGCGCCAAATTGATGCAAAATTTCTAAAAGTTTAAATGGGGCCACCCATATTATCGTTAGTTTTTCGCAAAAATATGACTAAATTAATCTACTTTTATATTGACAACCACTGTCAGCGTCAGTTGTAAATGTAGGGTTATGTTAATGTTTTACTTTAATAATCTATTCGAACTATCTAGTAGAAACTTACTTTTTAATTTAGATTTTTAACAAATAACAATGTTTGTGCAAGCGATTAATGAGAGTTGTCTGCCAAGTGAATTTAGTAATGTAATATGTACTGAAGAAGGCCAAAATGAAGTTTCTTTTATGCTAATCATAGAGAGCTTCTACCTCAAATTGAGGTGCTGAATAAAGTAAAACATACACTAAGACATGAAACAATATTGTCTTTTACAGCAAAATAAAGCCAAAATGTAATAATGTGCAATATTTAATAACTTTTCTTGGAGTAAACTTAAACTTAAGAAATTTACGGTCATAGTCAGTTATACATTCATCACAAACACATTATAATAACAAGCAAAAAACAGGTGAACCAGGAACCATACATTTCTCCATATGGCCAATGGCTGAGAACTTCTTGTTTGAATCAATATTTATTTTAATAATCACAAAAACTAATAAAATGAGACACTAAAACAACAAACCTCATAAGAAACCCACGTAGGCGAAAAGTAAACAAAACGATTTTAGCAGCAATATGGCCGAACCAATCAAAAATTTATTACTCTATTGTTGCCACTGTCCTTATAAAATCGCCGACCGAATCTCGTAAGTAGTTCAAGAAGTAATAGTTTACTTGTAGTAAATAATTACTGTAATTCTTACTTCTAAGTTGCAACAGAAGAATAATGACTGGTAATAGCCAGTTTAAAGTAGCAGTAGACGATAACTTTTTCTACTTTGCAACGACCCGTTGTACTTTATAGTAATACGTTATAGGAGTACATTTGAACGTAATGGAGTAGTCTCAGCAAAGTTCAAGAAGGTACTGATGCTTAAAAGTTGTAATTTAGTAAACAGATTAGAAACAGTAACTTTGAATAATTACTATTATGCAACGGAAAATAAATGACGACCTCGGAGTCAATTTCTTAAGTAGTCGATTGGCAGTAGTTATTATATAATTACTTTACATGGAAAATTACTATAAAGTATTATCGCAGTAACAAATACATATATAATACCTCAAAAACGTGTAACGCTAAGTGTTTGTTGATATATAGTAGGATTATTAGTAATAACGACGTAAAAACTCTTAAAGAGTAGTAGTGGAAACAGTTGTAGCTGTTTCAGTTTAGTGCTAGATATATATATATATATATATATATATATATATATATATATATATATATATATATATATATATATATGTGTGTGGAAAAAAAGTATGGACTACCCTTAATAATTTGGTAGTCTGTAGATTTTATGGAAAATGCTCGAACACGTTAATTTAGTTTTTTAGTTTCCTACATTCTCATAAAATTGATTTGTTTTTTTATTGACATCTGTTAGAAATATGACGTAATCGACATTTTGTTAAATGGCAACATATGGCATGTGATACATCATTTGAAAGCTCCTGTTTCGCTCAGTATGTTCCTAGATTTTAGTGCAATTCTGTTGTGCCGTTTTAAAATGGCGACCGTTCAATTGAGCATGGAAAAAAGTATGGACTACCCCTAATCATTTGGTAGACTGTAGGTTTTATGGAAAATGCTCGGATACGAGAATTTAGTTTTTTATTTTCCCAAATTCTGATAAAATGTGTTTGTTTTTTTATTGACATCTGTCAAAAATATGGCTAATGTTAAATAATTGAGCAAGCGCCGTTTTTAAACGGCCGTACCGAATGGGTCTAAAATTTAGGAACATATTGAGTGAAACCAGAGCTTTCAAATGATGTTCTCATACCATATGTTGCAATTAAAAAATGTCGATTACGTCATATTTTTGACAGATGTCAATAAAAAAAATTAATAGATAGTTAGAATGTGGGAAACTAAAAAACTAAATTCTGCGTTCGAGCATTTTCTAAAAAACCTGAAGACTACGAAATTATTAGAGGTAGTCAGTATACAGGGTAGATAAAGTGATTCGGGTGTCCGGAAATTGCATCGCTTCTACATAAGAAAATATGAAGAAAAGTTTATATGCACCTGGGTCCGCATAAGAGTGCTAGGACCTACTGAAGATGTCGCCTAAAACGTGCTTTTTATTTTATTACTTTTGAACTGATTTTGTACCAATTATGAGTTTTGGTACAGGAATAATCACTAATGATAGCTATTTTTAGCAGCTAGCAAATTTTAATTTCTTAACCAGGGGCGTGCCGGCAGGGGGTGTGCTGTTTTTAGTTAGTCATTATTTTTTCAACCCTTTACTTTTTTGAGATTTTAATAGAATATTAGGATTTTCTACTATTTTTTGCATAAAAAAGGTGCTCTTGGTAAATGGTCGAAAAGTTAACGGTTTCCGAGAAAAATCGTTCCAATATTTTTAGGTCGATCGAAATAACTCATTTAGAAGAGAAAAGAAAAGAAAATGTTACGTGAACTTTTATAAGTACAAATGGTAAAGGGGCTTACAATGAACGTAAAAGAAATAGGTGCGACCTCACGTAGGGGGTCGAAAAGGAGGCCAAATAGTATTTATGGAATTTTCGGCGAAAGTTGATGTGTGATAGAGAATATCCTATAGAACAGTTGTAGGTCGTGCAAAAGTGTACAAGTTTTGTAGTGACCAGTTTTTAACATAAACTCAAAATTTCCGAGAAAAATAAAAAATTTATTTGTTTTAGGTAGATCCTTAATAATGTCAAATTTTGTTTGTAGTTATTATATTTTTAAAATATCCAACAAATGTTTGCAGTTTTTTTTTGCAATTAATAACAATAATTTTATTTCTTAATTAAGTATTTTGCGAGATATTCATTTGTCCCGGTTCAAAATAATTTTGTTCAAAGGAAAATTCTACGGTGAAAATTCATTTTAGAGAGTTCCGCGTGTCCTCATTTTTTGTTTTGAAATATCCTTTTCGGTAAGAAAATTGTCACAATTCAAAACCATCACCGAAAATTGCATTCTACGAAAAAAAATAAAATAGTGTTTTGTTTCATTTTTTAACCAAATTATAAAAAGTGGTAAGTATTTAAAAAAAATAAGATTTTTATCACGGCATTTTAAAAGTCCACTAGACATCATAATTAAAAGTTAAGTAAATTTTTTTCATATTAATAATAATTAAGGAGGTATTTATGGCCAAACACTGAAAAAAATACTCTTTGTAATTTTCAATCCAAATATCTCCGTATAATATGAAAAACTTCACTTAACTTTTACTTAAGATTTTTTGTGGCCTTTATAAAGCTTTTATTTATTAGAAGTATATTTTTTTTGTTCTTTTTGAACACGCTGTACATTTGACTTATAATTTAATACTCTAAAAATGATTTGTTTCTTCATGCCCCAACTTTTATTAAGATCAAATTTTTCTGAGAAATAAGTTTCCCATTTGTTGCATACTTCTATGGACAAATCCTATGTACACAATTAAGAAAAATACAACAGTCTTTAAAGCAAAAGTTCGGTTAAAATTTAGTTAGTTTTGTGGAAATGAAAAATTTTTTTTTGTTTTTTATTTTTCTCGTAAATTGTGAGGTTATGTTAAAAATTCTCTATCAGACGTCAACTTTCGCCGAGAATGCCATAAATACTATTTGCCCTCCTTTTCGACCGACTACGTGAACCCTCCCCTTCGAGGTTGCACTTATCTCTTTTACGTTCATTGTAAACATCTTTACCATTTGTACTTATAAAAGTGCAGGTAACATTTTCTTTTCTTTTCTCTTCTAAATGAGTTATTTCGATCGACCTAAAAATATTAGAACGATTTTTATGCAAAAAATAGTAGAAAATCCTAATATTCTATTAAAATGTCGAAAAAGTACAGGGTTAAAAAAATAATTACTAACTTAAAACAGCTCATCCCCTGCCAGCACGACCCTAGTTAGGAAATTAAAATTTGCTAGCTGCTAAAAATAGCTTTCATTAGTGACTATTCCTGTACTAAAATTCATAACTGGTAACAAAGCAGTTCCAAAGTAATAAAAAAAGCACGTTTTATGCGACATCTTTAATGGGTCCTAGCACCCTTATGAAGCGTTTGCGGACCCAGGTGCATATAAATTTTTTTTCAAAATTTTTATCACCCTCTGAAATTTGGCGACGCAATTTCCGGACACCCTGTATATATATATAAATATATATATATATATATATATATATATATATATATATATATATATACATATATATGTATGTGTATATTTTTTTAATTAAAAAAAAATGTTAAAAGTCGCTAAAGTTAACCATTTTCAAGATATTTATTTCCTTATCGCATGCAATAACGTATTATAGATTTGGTAGGTACTATTTGGCATTGTGCAAACATAATTTTGATATACAATTGATTGTAAAATAAATTTGGATAGAAATTTCATAATAGAAAAAATAACCTGGGATAATCAAGAAAGTAAATTATTATTATTTATTTTCAGTGATCAACTATAACACATTTAAAATAAAAACATTAGAAATAGAAATTTTTTTTTAGATAACAATAATAGGGTATATTGGGGGTTAAGCGGGCTCCCCCATTACTTTTTTGATTGGTTGTTTACTAACCCCACCTATTCTTGGCACCGTTCACTTGTCTCTACTCCACCTACATTGATTGTTATTGGTCGTGCCCTTCTCAGTCGTCGTTAAGCATTGTAGGGAGATGTTTTATTTAAATCTTAACAGCCAACAGAGCAAGTCATTCTTATAGTAGTATCAGTGTTTTAAGAAGTAACAAAAAGATTAAAATGAGTACTCGTCACGTAGTTTTACAAAATTCTAATGTACATTTTGAAAATATGGAGAAAATGTGTTCAATATACGAGGATGAAATATTATATTTCAATGTTGGGGGAAGAAATATTTTTGATGTTAGGCAAGGCTGGTTAAGTGATGTAGTTAAAAATATTTTTGAATAGCAGCAAGAAGACAGTGAAGATGAGAGAATGAAACGGGATATGGTGAAGAAGGACTTGTAAATATAAAAAAAATTAGTGCCAGAGATGCTGTGAAAGAAAATTATCTACGTCGGGAAGTTTGTGTGTTCCAAAATTATGTTGTAATAATATCCTCTTTTGGTGGTGTATATCGTGTGTGTGTCCACCATGCTATTATTTGTTTGCTTTAGAAACATCTGTTGGAAAAAAGTTTTGTTTCACATAAGTATTGTTGAAACTTGTTTATAGTGTAATAAAACTGAAGTGCAAAAAATTTAAAGTCATAAAGTAAACAAAAGTAATTAATATGATTAATATATGATTTTTTTTTGTAAATAAAATCGCAGAATAACTTTCAAAATTAATAGTAAGTGACCAGTCATGGTCGAGTGCGAGTCAGAATTATTCATCGACATTCAAGGTTATAATTTTTCATTTGGCTTGGTTCCAAAGGAGCTAGCTGTCTACGATGGTGTACGCTGGTCTAATGTTCTGTTTAAATCGTCATTTAAAATAAACATGTTATCTGCCGAGGATAAAAAAGATAGTTGATTGGTCCGAAGGATACCATGATTTGGAATGAGACGTTGGATATATCGAATTAAATAAAGTGGAAGAACTTTTTAAGAATATTCTCAAGATATATTCGAATCCAAAGATCTATGTGAAAGGTGTGGAAAAGACCAACTTTAAAAAAAAAATTGCCTGAAAAATTAATCGTAAGCATTCCAGTCAGTGAGGAACCCAAACTAAGCAAATTTAAGAAGATTTCAGAGTGTTATTTTCATAAATATTCAAGCCCCTGGCACTGTGCTTTGGCTAATGTAAAAATAATATATGATTATAAAAACTGTTATAAAACTTGTTAAATAAATAATAATAGAATTAGATATGTTACCAATCAATTTAACTATTGATAAAGTAAAAATGTTAGTTAGTATTGTCTAAACACATAATAAAGAATATTATTATAATACAGCAATTTTATTTAGTCCCCACAACTACATTAAAGAAGCTACCTAGTACGTCTCATTAGCAATTAAAAAAATAATAATAAAATAAAACAAAAAGTAAGTTAAAGCATATATTATATTTTAATTACAATTAATATTACTTCAAACTAAAAAAATACTTATATTTAATACTACCTCCTATTTTATGGAACCTATTAGGCTGTTTTCTCCTAGGTTTGGACAAATTTGGTATAAGGTCTATTTGTATAGACCCATTGCTTAATTTTATGTCAAACAGAGTTTCCAAATCTTGTAATAGTCTTAAGATTATCACATCATAATTCGTTGGGGATGGTTCTACTGACAATTGTTGGTGTAACTACTGGTTCCACTGCTAGTTGTACTGTTGGTTGAATTGCTTGTACTGTTGGTGGTACTGCTGGTTGTATTGCTAGTTGTACTGACAGCTCCTGCGGCGATTGTAGACAACCACCCCACATTGTTTCTGTTGATGTTGCTGGACATAGCAAATGCATAAGCACCGGTTCCTGCGGCGTGTATGACTATTATTCAACATGAATTCCATAATTTATATTGATTCTGATGTTGAATTTAATTCCATAATTGATATTGATATTGATAACATAATTGATAATGATTCTGATTTTGAATTTGATTCCAGTTTATTTGATTTAAAAGAGGCTTGTCCAATTCATGATTATCCAAATTGTTATTTGTGTCAATTAAGACCGGACGAGTTAGAAAAACATTTTATGGATAATGATACGCAATCAAAAATTGGTAGTGACAATGATGTTAGCATTACAAATAATTTATTTACAATTTCTAAAAATCTAATTAATCAAAATAATGAAGATGACCCTGGACTGATTTCAAAAATCAATTTTAAGGACCTAGCTATCCCTGAGGAATTTGATTATGATATTAATTCTTTTAATAAAGTCTTCAAATGATTAGAAAACCTTAAAAACGCCTCCTCAGAATATTTCAGTTCTGATAAGAACGATTTTAATTTAGAAAATAAAAAGTTTGAACTGCTAGTAAAAGATGTTTATTTGGAGCAGGGAGTCGAGGGTAATCAGATAAAACAGGGAGTTGAGAGGGGTATGGGAATCGAGGGAGAAATTCCTGATGCGTCGTAGAAATATTCGATAGAGACTGTTATTGAGGTAAAAAAAATTAGGGAGGAATATCAACCAGCTCCTAAATTACATTTCGGCCTAAAATCAATAGCGGTTTTATGTCAAACCTGTAATGAAATTGTAGGTGATGCTGAGGTGTACCCTATTGTATTAAATTGCAATCATAGTACACCAAAACCTCGCTATGATTCGTGTGAATTTGTGGAATCTAAAAAGGTTCACAACAAAAGGAAATCTTCTGTTTCTGAATCTTCGGACGATGACACAAATGTCAACAAAAAATTAAAAAACAAATATATTGGGGAATCCGAGACAGTAAATTAAACAATTTTTTAAATTCAAAAGCAAAATCATTTTTATTAAAAGAAGAACATAGACGTGGTTGTGCAACGTTTAAATCGATGGTGCACAATTATTTTAATTTTAATGATTGTAAAAATTTGAGTAATTTGTACAACGGTTAAAAAAATAATATATAGACAGAGTGAGCTTCTTTTAAATTTAGGAAATGTATTTATGAAAAATCCTTGCTTTGGTGGTGAATCTTAATTGTAAATAGGTATCAAACAATAAAAAATTCAAAAAAATACAAGACACACAAGCGCAAGCTTCTAAATTTAAATCCATTTTTTTCTTTATTTAAAGAAAAACTAAACCGATAAATGTACTGGAATAGTACTAAGTAGTACTGACAGTAACTTTGCACTTGCAAAAATTATATATTTTTGCTATTCTACATATATCTTTTCCGGCCAAGAACTTTTGATAAAGATGGGTGAAAGCGCATTTTTATAGATTTTAGTATCTACTCTCTGTATAATGGTGCTAATGCATATTTTGCCAAATTACCTATGGGTCTGCAGCTGGAAACCACCGGAGCCTCAATAGGTGGCGCTAAGTGTTACACTTAGCATGTAGTACTGTTCCAGTATGTTCCAGTATCTCTTATTTCAGATCTATCTGGGTACAAGCCTGCCTGATGAGGGTAGAGACTCAGAAATCATGATCGCAGGAGGGTACTCTGTGACATAATCAAAAGTAATTCTTTTTGTAGGCCGTTTTGCACCTGCAGAAATTATATATTTTTGCTATTCTACATATATAATAGATATAAAAAGAATTTACATATCAATCTACTATTAAATACTTCTGATGACGGTAATAGTCAATATTCTTGGATAAAAGATTTATCTAAATTACTTTTTAAACAACTATCAAAAAAGAAATGTAAAAAAATCTATTATTAAATTTAGAAATATTACAAAGACACTTAGAATATAATTGCACATTTGTGCGAACTGAATATCCTTCAGATGAACTTATTTAAGACAAGTATGGTAATCAAATTCCAGAAAACATATTAAAGTTTCAAAACATTATAAAAGCAGTATAAAGCACCTTTTGTAATTTATGGTTATTTCGACTGCCATCTAAAAAAATATTGAAAAAAAAACCTTAACCCTACAACGTCCTATACAGTGAAAACTGCTGAACACGTTCCATATTCGTTCGCTTATTACATTGAATCATCATCTGATGAAAATCTTTCATCTTTAAAACTTTATCGTGGAACTGATTGTGTTGTAAAGTTTATTGAATATGCTGAACAAGAACTTTTAGCCGATGTTTTTTGAAATTATAGAAATACTTATAAATTAGATCCTGTCAACTATGTAACGAGTCCTTCCATGTGTTGGGATGCTATTAAGAAATTTACAAATGTAGAATTAGAATTATTGAGTGATCCAGATATGCTTCATTTCTTCAAAAAAGGAGTTCGCGGTAGAGTTAGAACGTTCAGTTCGAAAATCGGGTTTTGCAATGAAACAGTATTTGCCAGAAAAAAACTTTGTTTGGCTATCTGGGGATGAAATCATTGAAATAAATGAAATTAATATTTTAAATCTTTCAGATACATTATCTACGTGCTTTGTATTTGAACTTAGAATATCCTTAGAATTTACATGAAAGCCATAACGACTTTCTGCTCTGTCCCGAACAATTTAAGCCACCAATTTCAAAATATTCTAAACTAATTCCCAATTTAAACAATAAGTATAATTATGTTATTCATTTTCGTACCTTAAAGCAATGCTTAAAATTTGGACTTAAACTTCTGAAAATACACCGAGGAATTAAATTTACACAATCTCCATGGTTAGCTAAATATATTGATTTGAATACTAATTTACGAAATGATTCTAAAAACCAATTTGAAAAAAATTGTACAAATTGGCAAATAACAGTATTTTTGGAAAAACTATAGAGAATGTCGAAAACCGAGTAGCGAGAGCGAAATAAATTGAGTGCTGAGAAATTAATTGGAAAACCTCAATTCAAAGATTTAAAAAAAAATTCGGAAAATTTAGTAGCTATTCAACTTAAAAAGATATGTATCAAATATAATAAACCTATTTTTGTTGGCATGAGTATATTGGATATTGCAAAAACTGTAATGTATGATTTTTTACGGATATTTAAAAATGAAATATGGCGATAATGTAACTTTATTGTACACCGATACCAATACTAGAAATTGAGACAGAAAATTTGTATGAAAATATGAAGCAAAATCTGAATCAATTTGACACCTCTAACTATCCTGAACCAAATGTTCATAATATGCCAACATCCACATCAGTGGTGGGTAAATTTAAGGATGAATATAAAGGTGTGTACCTTTAGGAAGTTTTTTTGGTACCGGAGCTAAGGCATACTGCATAAGAGCCAAACATAGTTTAGATAAAAAGGCAAAAGGCATTTGTAAATCTGCCATACAAAAACAATTAAACTTATCAGATTACAAAAATGTTGCGGAAAAAGGTAAAAAGTATTCTGCACGATGCATGTTTTTAAGTCACATCTACAGAATATTTATACAAATTTGGTTAACAAACTAGCCTTGACAAGTCATGATGATAAAAGATATCGTCGTTCAACTACCACAAAAACTCTAGCATGGGGTCACAAAGATATTGTCCATATAGAATCAATGATTGAACCTTTACCTATTTTACAATCTGAAAATGAACCGGAAGCTAAAAGACGTCGTTTAGAAGAAACTCTTACTAAAAGTTGTTTTAACAAATTTAAAGCTTGTTCTCACATAAGAGTCATAAACAATTATTATCTAGTTTTGAAATTGGAAAAGAAAGTTAAAGTTGTCAAGTTTTATTAAAGTTTGTTTCTTTTATAATCTGTTTAACGATATTTGTACAAATATATATATATTATACAATTAGAGCCGACGTGCGCATCAATAAAAATAAAAATGAAACTGATTGTTATAAGCAAATGAGAATAGTTTACATAGCTGGAAACTCACAATTTTTTACTTATAATATTACAGAAAATGACTTAAATGTTAATTGTTATGAGGATCAAATATTTTTTTGATAAAAAACCTGTGATTAATTTAGAATGGATCGAATTTGTTCATATGAAAGATAATTGTAATTATAAATATTTTTATATAATATTCTTGTTTCTGACTTTAATATCAATTATTTCATCTTACGCTGCTTTTGTAATTTATTTAAAAACTTGAATTAAAATTTTTAGTATTTAAATTTTTTGTAGTTTAATTTTTATCCCTTCCAACGTTAATTAGCTCCTCCACTTAAGTGGGGGAGATAATAGGCTATAAAAATGTGCTGCGAATCATTATTTACTTAGTTTTATATTCTACTGCCTCATGATCTTCAATCAACAGAGCTCAGCATCCAATGTGTTTAAAACATGGATAAATTCTGTCGAAAAGCAAACCATAGTTAATTCTAAACAGTACCCTTTAAATAAATCCAACTCAGTGTGTATATAGGGTTGTGTTTAGAAAATGATTTTTCTCCATGTATTGAATTTGGTGGAAATAAGAACTAGTGCATTGTTCTAAGTGACGATGACTGGAAGGACCTACTAAAATATCAGGGTGTTGTAACAATCTACTTTTTTTCGTCCAACGCTTTTCAAGAAACTATATTTTTGAAAGGAGGATCACAAAAAATGATAATTACGTATGTTTTGGAACTGAAACTGTGTGCACATTATGGCAACACATGCCCCTAATGGAATACAGGTTAAATATTTTACAAAAACAGAAATTTAAGCGTTGCTTCAACATTTTTAAAGGTAGCCTATTTTGCGAGCTCAATTGTCTTCAGAAAGCATATGATACTCTCTCTCCAAAAGAAAATCCCAACAGTGAAAATGTTTGTACTATGTTAGAATTATTACTAAGGCATCCGAACCAGCTAGAACAGAAATTAAGAAAAAGAAAAGGTTATGAAGAAATCGGTAAGTTTTGATGAAACTAAAATTAACTTCATACGATGCATACATGGAAATTTGCATATATAAAATCTCGGATGCTGCCTCAAGAATTTCTAAACCGACAACATTTTAAAAGGAGACTTTATTTATGTAAAATTATTTTAAAACCTGTATGGAAAATATGTTAAACAGAATTATGAAATAAAACAATATTTTTAAAAAATCTGTTTTTATTAAAAAATATTTTACAACATCTCTTTTTTAATATCCATGAATTATGTGTTTTGTCCAATCCAAGCCATTTAACTAATTTTGTAGGATTTGTAAGTTGTAACTTTTTTATTCTAAAAATTTCATTTGACCAGTTGGGTGTGTACCCTTAAGAAAATAACTCTCTGTGTTTGCTTATTCGAACAAAGTCACCGACATTAAATTTTTTAAAATTAGGATCAATTGTTTTCATAGAAATAAATGAAGATTTTAATATACCTTTTTCATTTCCTTTATTAACAGCATTAGGTTTTTTACCAATTGTAGAGTGTATTCTATTATTGTACTCTCTAACGATTTCATTTCGGCACATTATCTAACCATTTATAATTTCCTTGTAGACTAAATGTTTTCCACATTCTATTTTTTAATGTTCTGTTCACTCACTCAACGATACTTGCTTTCAAATTAGAAAAAGTGCTATAGTGATTGATTTTAAACAGTTCCATTAGCTTCTGAAAGTCTTTGGAATAAAATTCTGTTCCTTTACCAGTTTGTATATTTTTTGGAACGGCTTGCAGGTGTTTAGGAGCCTCTTTTAAGTCTTTCAGAATTTTTCTCATTGCAGCAGCCACCTCTTTACCAGTTTTTATTTTAATAGGTAGTGCCCAAACGAATTTAGAAAAAGTATTGATTACCACTAAAATTTATCTATATCCTTTATTAAATTTTGAATAAGGTTGCATTTCATCTGCTTGAAACAAATCGTTAAGTCCTTTCACTATTGCTCGTCTTCTTTTAAAATTTTTTCTAGCGGGTTTATATAATTCGTTAACGACTTCCTCCTTAATTTTATTCATTTTTAGTCTTACACTTTAATACTAATCCTGCATATAACACTCTAGGTGACGAGGAATGTTTGGACGATCTTACAACAGAAATATTGTCACCATTAGCGAGTTTATGATCTAATAGTTCAATCGAACTAAATATATTGTTATTTATGATAAAATCTATTTCTTTACTACAGTGAACTTTTGTTACTTCTGCTTCTGGAAGTGGAAACGATAAGTAATATCATCACCGTATAATAATAATGGTATAAGAACGTCTTTTTTCGCAATTCGAGAGATTTATAGTTTTCGTAGAATGTCCAAGAACCATAGGAAGGATAGAAAAATAATATAAATCTTGATTAACATTTAGACATGAGTTCCGAATTGATTTACCGGCCTATTGAATATCTATTATACAACGGTTGATTTTTTTTAAATGGCTTTTATTTATAGAATTATTTTGGATTATCGTAGTTCTTCAATAATTGAAACTATTTCATTATTGTGATTTGTATGTCCTGCTTCGACAGATGCCATTAAAAGTCGAAGTCTATCAACAAGTTCGTTGATGTTATCCCAATATACATAGTCAGTGCCTGTTTTGTTAAGTTTCAAAATCCCCATCCCCGGTATGTCTCGTTTGTCTATATGGAGCCTTAGGTCTGGTAAATGCTTCTATTAGATTTTTGCTGGTGTTCTTGGCGTTTTTGTTTTCGTTACGCCTTTTGCTTGCAAGTATGGTCTTATAATAGTCACATATTTGACTGATCTGTTTCCTTGAACCTGGTCATTAGGATCATGATTTCTTCGATATGCGTTATAGATATGTATAGAATGATATATATATATATATATATATATATATATATATATATATATATATATATATATATATATATATATGATAGAATGTCCATATACTGATCCAAATCTTTTTTCTAGTAACCAACTGGTTCGTTTTTAAAAAGCAATTCATATAAACTTGGAGTGCCAGTGTATATCACACCCTCCACTTTTATATCTTTGTTAATGATTTCAACTGGTTTCATCATCATTTCTAGTACTATTATCCGAGGAAAGTGTAGTTTCTGCTACTGTGCTCGATTCTTGTATAGTAGGAATATTACTAGCAGATGCAATGCTTCTATCAAAAAATGAAGGTATTTCAGTTGGTAAAATAGGTGTCTTCCCGGTTTTTCTTTTAATTGTCTTCGTTAAAGTGGAAGTAGTGTAAAATTCCTCTAAAGTACGATGTTCTTCTTTTAGAGCGATTGGTTTTTTTGCAATAGTTTAAATTAGTTGCTGTAATGGTTGTGTTATCCGTGGATATGATTTCTCTAATTAGCTTTGTGTCGTTAAGGCTTCCGACTTTGTTTGGTATTTTTGTTTCACTGCTCTTCTTGATTTAACTAGCACTCTTGCTAATCGTTTATCCATGTTTATAACTGTATAAAGGAATCAAACCTGTTTCTATATCTGCCAGAATTTAAAGCACAGTCTTTGTCGATTACAACAAAACCGTATTCTTCCTTCCGACAGTGTTCACAGAGGGCTTTAAATTCATCAAATGTCACGTCCATCATGCAATGATCATTATGTATGTGTTTTAAACTAGCAAGATCCTGTTTAAACAAAATTAGAAGGTTTGCATTTTCACGTATAAGATTTTTCAGAATTGATGAATAACCTTGAAAAATAAAAAAGCAGTCCGTATTTTTGTGTCTACCAAATGTAAAATAATTTCTTATAATAGTTTGATTGTGACACGGAATATCGTCAAATATAATAGCTGAATTTGGTTTGATGTCGTGAGGTGATATAATACTTTCATCATTGTCATATTCAAAATAACCAATCTCCTTGATTGGTTTTAATAATTTTCTTAAATACTCATATTTGTGCTGATGAAGTGATTTTCAGTATAAATAAACATTTTCGGATCTAATTCTGTTTGGATGTTCAAGTAACGTTAGAATGGAGTTTGTTTTCGCTGGGCCCGACATCCTTACACAAAGTTATCTCTTTAAATCACCACTAAAGAGATCACCATGTTTTCTAAATAGTTTGTTAAAACTTTTGTCATCATGGTTTTTTACTGTTAGGGAAATGCTTGTTTTTCAATCCAACTCATTAACAGTAACTAACTTTGGTTGTTAAGAAATAGGCATTTATAGCTAAGTCGATTTGTAATATTTTCTGTTGGGCTGTTATTTTTTCCATGTGTTTAGGTATCTGCTTTGTTTTAGTCGCTGTTTTTCCTGTTTCGTTTTGTTGTTTATGTTGATTTACTATTGTTTGCAAGTGTTTTGAAGTATTTGTGTTTGTTTTGATATTTTTTGTTGTATTGTGTGCCTGTTTTGTTATTTGCTGTTTTTGCTGTTTTTGCTGTTTTTTTTTGCTCTTTTTTTTGCTATATTGTTTGCCTGTTTGTTGTTATTTGCTTTGATGTAGTATGTGTCTGTTTTGCTGTATTGTGTGTCTGTTTTGTTGTTATTTGTTGTTCCTTTTGCATTATTGTTGAGGTATTTAAAGAAAATGCACAGTATGATTTTCTTAGTTTAAAAACTATATAAAGATCATACACAACATTCACGTGGTTAGAACCAATAAGAAAGACAAGAAGGAAATGATTAGTAAATAAATTATTATTATAAGAAAGTAACACATTATAAAAAAGACAAGAAGGAAGAGATTATTATTCCTGGTTACAATGATTGCGGTCCGGGAACACAATTAGAAAAAAGAAAGTAGAGGAGATATTGGTATAAACCCTTTAGACGCTGCTTGTAAAGATCACGACATTGCATACTTACAATCTAAAGATTTATTAAAAAGACACGAGGCTGATAAGATTCTAGCAAAGAAAACTTGGCAAAGAGTAAAAGCAAAAAGATTCTTCATTTGGTGAGAAAACTGCGGCTTTGCTGTTTACAGGAATTATGAAAGGGAAAAGAAAGTTTGGTGTGGGTTTAAAAGTGTCTAAGGGTGGTAAACTTAGAATAAAAAAGCGCATTATAAAAACTCCGAAAAAAATTGGTGGCTTTTTACTTCTGCTGCTTCCAATTTTGGGAGCACTGTTAATGATGTGAAAGCATCAAGGCAATTGCTTAAAGAAATTCAACGACATAACAAAACTATGGAGAATGTTGCAGCCGAAAAAGGTTTATTTATAGAACCATTTAAAAAAGGAAAGGGATTATTTATTAAATCCTATAAAGGCGGTTCAGTAAGGAAAACAATAAAAACAAGCTCAAATAAAATTTCCACAAAGAGCTTTAACTAATATTGATTCAATAAAGTATGCTAAACTTCTCGAAATTAAGAATTCTAGAGTTGCTTTTATGCGTGACAATCTTCCAGGAAAAATTAAAGAAAAAGAAAGCGGCATTGTCAGTTTGGACAGTGAAAAAAATGATGGTTCTCACTGGGTAGCTTACATAAAAAATATTGAATATTTAGACAGTTATGGAAACCTAAACCCCCTCTAGAGCTTCTTAAATATTTTAATTAAAAGGGGAAAGCAAATGTTTATTACACTTACGATGTCAAGCAAAAATTTAGCGATTATAATTGTGGACAGCTAGCTCTTAGTTTTCTATATAAGTATGTTAAATATATTATTTACAGCATTTCTTAAATTATTAGCAAAATGTCTACAACGTTTACATTGACAGGTAATTCTTCCATTTTATCATGTGATTTTAATCCTCCTATCTATTTGGATGATGGCAAGGAATATTATTTAGGGTTAGCCGATTTTGAAACTTTTATGAGTATTCCTAATATAGAAAAGGGAAATAATAAAATGTATATAGATGATAAGGAAATTGTTATTCCTGATGAAACTTATGATATTACTGACTTGGAAAATTTTATAAAAAAAGAAATGCTTCTTGTTTTTAAACTAACTCCACCATATTTTAATCTACGACCGAATCTTAATACATTAAAATGTAATATTGATTGTGGTCAAGAAATTGATTTTACCAAAGATGATTCAATAGGAAGTCTGTTAGGTTTTAAAAAACGGAAGGTTAAAGCAAATGTATCGGTTGAATCCGGTGAAGTTGTAAACATTTCTAAGATTAATGCCATTTGTGTAGATTGTAACATTTGTGTTGGATCTTTTAACAATGGCAAACCAGTTCACATAATTCATTAATTTCTTCCCACCGTATCACCTGGGTATAAAATAGTAGAATCTCCATTGCCTATATTATACTTTCCAGTCAGCGTTCAAACAATCAACCAAATTACAGTAAGAATTGTAGATCAAAACGACGACCTTATAAATTTCAAAAACGAAACTTAACTGTCAGATTGCATTTTAAAACTAAAAGTAATGGTTACTAGATATAACAGACCACTTAAAATTCAACCTATGCACAAAATCTTATAACAACATACCCCTAAAGATGCTCCTTGGATTCTTCGAGGATTATAAGAAAATTATTTTTAATATGAAACTAGAATTAGTACTCATCAGAGCAAGTAATGATTCAGATGTTGTGCTGTTTATAGATGATACATAATCTAAAACACTTGAATTTCCAACTCCGAAAGTCACGATTGAAAAATTATATTGGAAAGTACCACATGTTGAGGTAGATATTCCTCAACGGCTTGCGTTAACGAAAATATTAGAAACAAATAAGGAAATTTTGTTAGGATTCCGAAGTTGGGAATGTGTGGAATATTCTGAATTACCTGAAGCATCGCGTCATACATGGCCAGTGAAAACAACTAGCAAACTGGTAACACCGCGTCATGCTGTTATTGTCTTCCAGGTAGATCGAAAAGGACATGTACAAAAAGATATGAGTCAATTTGATAATGTTGATCTTACAAACATAAGAATTTTTTTAAATTAAAAAAAAAATATCCATATCATGATTTATATTTAAATTTTAAGGACAACAAATTTTCTGCTCTATATGAAGTGTTTGCTAATTTTAGAAACTCATAATATGCATTGACAAATGAACCAATATTTACACCTGAAAAATTTAAGTCAACTTCACCTATTTCACACATTGATTGCTTTCATCAGAAGGAATCGCTTCAAAGTGGTTCTGTAGTTATGAGGGTTGAATTCGAAACAAATGAGAATATTAAAAAGAATACCTCTCTTTATTTTCTTATTCTACACGATAAAATCTTTAGCTATAATCCTCTAACTAAAATAGTTAAACAACTTTAATAAGCATGCGTCAGTTTTAATATTTACAACGTAACGCAACCAACTTTCCTTCATTACGGATTATATGCACGAGTTGATCATTTTTCAAACCAAATTACAAGATCTAAAGAAACAAATTAAAGAATACCAATTAAAAGTGGAAATGATTAAAAAATTTCAATATTTAAAGATATGAGACTCATTATAGATATTCAAGGATTTAAAGTGGAGAACAATAAATTAATTGTTAAAGAATTGGCAGCTTACGATGGGTTTAAAATCAGTCATCAGATATTTAAAGTGCCATCTCCCTTAAGTCATTTACTTTCAAGTCTATATAGTGCCATCTGGCGAATAAAAAATCATCATTGCATCGATTGGAATGAAGGATTTACTCCTTATCATAAATGTCGAGATATTATCAAAAAATAACTGAGAAAACCAACTTTGTCTACGTCAAGGGTGAAGAAAAGGCTGAGTTTGTAAGAAAATATTCTCTAAAGCCAGTTATTGAATTTGTTGAACAACCAGCTTGTGTTTGTGCGTTAGCAAATGTTTTTCATCTGTATAACTATTTTTTTATGAAATAAAACGACAAGTTTAAAATATATTTGTTTTATTTGTTAAATATTTCCTTATACACAATACATATTCGCTTAACTCAATTTTTTTAATTCTTCTATAAATTTTCTTTCATTCTATCTAATGAAAATGCAAGCGCTGCATTTGCCTGTGACAAATATTGTAAAACATTAGATTTAATACAATTTATTCATGAAAAATAAGGGAATTGGGATTTGGTTACCACCTTAAATTAAAGCAATATATTGAAGATCCAATTCTGGTAAACGAGTTAGTTAGTTTTTAGTGTAAAGATGGAGGAAATTGTTACAGAAACGTACGAAGAGCTCATAATGTCTGCAGCCTGCTCTGAATATCATGCATATGAAAGACAAGACAGTGAAGATCAAAACATTATTGTGTATTTACATTATAGAGAACATGTAGAATTATGTAAACTCGCTTCTAAGGCATGTACAGATTTTCTTAAAAGTAAACATGAAAGAAAATTTATAGAAAAATTGAAAAAATTAGAGTAACGCGAAAATGTATTGTGTATAGGGAAATATTTAACAAATAAAACAAATATATTTTAAACTTCTCTTTTATTTCATAAAAAAATAGTTATACAGATGAAAAACATTTGCTAATGCACAAACACAAGGAGTTTTTTTATGATAAAAGCAGCATGGTTCCAATTTCTGTAAAGCTGGTTGTTCATCAAATTCAATAACTGGCTTCAGATAATATTTTCTTACAAACTCAGTCTTTTCTTCACACTTGACGAAGACAAAGTTGGCTTTCTCAGTTAAGTTTCTGATAATATCTCGACATTTATGATAAGGAGCAAATCCTTTATTCCAATCGATGCAATGATGGTTTTTATTAGCTAGATAGCGCTACTATATAGACTTGAAGGTAAATGATTTAAGGAAAATGGCGCTTTAAATATGTGATGACCATATATAAAACCCATCGTAAGCTGCCAATTCTTTAACAATGAGTTTATTGTTCTCCATTTTAAATCCTTGAATATCTATAATGAGTCTCATATCTTTAAATATTGAAATTTTTTGATCATTTCCACTTTTAATTGATATTCTTTAATTTGTTTCTTCAGATCTTGTAATTTGGTTTGAAAAATGATCAACTCATGCATATAATCCATAATAAAGGAAAGTTGGTTGTGTTATGTTATAAATATTAAAACTGACGCATGCATATTAAAGTTGTTTAACAATAATTTAATTAGAGGATTATAGCTAAAGATTTTATCGTGTAGAATAAGACAATAAACAGGTTTTTTTTTAAATAATATCATTTGTTTCGAATTCAACCCTCAACTACAGAACCACTTTGAAGCGATTCCTTCTGATGAGAGCTATCAATGTCTGAAATAGGTGAAGTTAACTTAAATTTTTCAGGTGTCAATCCATAGTATGAATTTCTAAAATTAACAAACATTTCATATAGAGCGGAAAATTTGTTGTCCTTAAATTATAAATCATGATATAGATATCTCTCTGAATTTAAAAAAAATCTTATGTTTGTAAGATCAACCTAGGAAGGCAATAACAGCATGACGCGGTGTTTCCAGTTTGCTAGTTGTTTTCACTGGCCATGTATGACGCGATACTTCAGGTAATTCAGAATATTCCAGACATTCGCAACTTCGGAATCCCAACAAAATTTCCTTGTTTGTTTCTAATATTTTCGTTAACGCAAGCTGTTGAGGGATATGTACCTCAACATGTGTTACTTTCTAATATAATTTTTCAATCGTGACTTTCGGAGTTGGAAATTCAAGTGTTTTTGGTTCTGTATCATCTATAAAGAGCACAGTATTAAAATCATTACTTGCTATGATGAGTACTAATTCTTGTTTAATATTTAAAATAATTTTCTTATAATCCTCGAAGAATTCAAGGAGTATCTTTAGGGGTATGGATACGTTAAATCTACCTTTATAATCTACCAAAATTCTATCTTTTTCGCTTCTGTTTGGAAACCACCCAGCATTTTGAAGCTTTACGTCTTCATTGTTATTAAAATATCCTTTTAATGTTGATGTTAAATCAACATTTCTTACAGAGTCTATAGTTAGTCCATTTAAATCATAATGTATATTTTCCTTCAGTTAGTTAGCTAGAGTATAGAAGACTTTCTGCCGGTAATGTGTATGTGTCTAGTTCTTGGATTGGAATATGTATTTCATCATTATAATTAATTTTTGAAGATATGAATGGCTGATAGATATACAATTCGGAACATGGGATGGAATTATCAAGGTAAAGTTTTTCATTCACGTTTAAGATATCCATTAATTAAAAACCTTAAAATCTAACGATTGAAGAAATTGACGGTTTTCTGTTGTTAACTGTTTGATATTCTTGGAACTACTAACTATGTGGCTACGCTCTCCTTTTTTATAAGATTTTGTAACTGCAATAGGTTGTATTTTGATAGTCTGTTATATCTAGTAACAATTACTGTTAGTTTTCAAATGCAATCTGACAGTTATGGTTTTGTTTCTTAAATTTATAAGGTCGTGTCTTGATCTACAATTCTTACTGTAATGTTGTTGATTGTTTGAACGCTGACTGGAAAGTATAACATAGGCAATGGAGATTCTACTATTGTATACCCAGTGGATACGGTAGAAAAAAATTGATGAATAATGTGAACTGGTTTGCCATTGTTAGAAGATCCAACACAAATGTTACAATCTACACAAATGGCGTTAACCTTGGAAATGTTTACAACTTCATCGGATTCATCCCATACATTTGCTTTAACCTTCCGTTTTTTAAAACCTAACGGACTTCCTATTGAATCATCTTTGGTGAAATCACTTTCTTGACTACATTCAATATTACATTTTAATGTATTAAGATTCGGTCGTAGATTAAAATATGGTGGAGTTAGTTTAAAAACAAGAAGCATTTCTTTTTTTATAACATTTTCCAAGTCAGTAATATCATAAGTTCCATCAGGAATAATAATTTCCTAATCACCTATATAAATTTTATTATTTCCCTTTCCTATATTAGGAATACTAATAAAAGTTTCAATATCGGCCAACCCTAAATAATATTCCTTGCCATCCTCCAAATAGATAGGAGGATTAAAATCAGATGATAAAGTAGAAGAATTACCTGTCAATGTAAATGTTGTAGACATTTTGCTAATAATTTAAGAAATGCTGTCAATAATGTATTTCACATACTTATATAGAAAACTAAGAGCTAGCTGTCCACAATTATATCGCCAAATTTTTGCTTGACAACGTAAGTGTAATAAACATTTGCTTCCCCCTTTGAATTAAAATATTTAAGAAGCTCTAGAGGGGGTTTAGGTTTCCATGACTGTCAAAATATACAACGTTTTTCTTATTTTTTATGTAAGTCAACCAGTGAGAACCATCATTTTTTCCACTATCCAAATTGACAATACCGCTTCTTTTTCTTTAATTTTTCTTAGAAGATTGTCACGCATAAAAACACCTCTAAAATTTTTAATTTCGAGAAGTTTGGCATACTTTATTAAATTAATATCAGTTAAAGCTCTTTGCGGAAATTTTATTTGAGCTTTTTTTTTCCTTACCGAACCGCCTTTATAGGGTTTAATAAATAATCCCTTTCCTTTTTTAAATGGTTTTTTAAATAAACCTTTTCTGGCTGCAACATTCTCCATAACTTTGTTATGTCGTTGAGTTTCTTCAAGCAACTGCCTTGAGGCTTTCATATTATTAATAGCCTTGGCTATTCCCGCCGCGCCTAGTGCTCCCAAGAGTATTTATAATGCGCTTTTTTTATTCTAAGTTTACCACCCTTAGACACTTTTACACCCACACGAAACTTTCTTTTCCCTTTCATAATTCCTGTAACCATCAAAGTCGCAGTTTTCTCACCAAATGAAGAATCTTTTGCTTTTACTCTTTGCCAAGCTTTCTCTGCTAGAATCTTATCAGCCTCGTGTCTTTTTGATAAATCGTTAGATTGTGAGTATGCAATGTCGTGATCTTTACAAGCAGCGTCTAAAGGGTTTATACCAATATCTCCTCTACTTAATCTTTTTTTTAATTGTGTTCCCGGACCGCAATAATTGTAACCAGGAATGTGCAGTTCAATAGGTAGATCATTATATAGTTTTTAAATTAAGAAAATTATATGTGAATCTTCTTTAAATACTTTAACAATACAGCAAAAGAGACAACAAATAACAGCAAAGCAGACACACAATACAGCAAAACAGACACATACTACAATCAAAAACAGCAAATAACAACAAAACGGACAAACAATTCAGCAAAAAAAAACAGCAAAAAACAACAAAAACAGCAAAAAACAGCAAAAACGGCAAAAAACAACAAAACCGACACATAATTAAACTAAGAGACTTAGCATATAAAAAAGATCTAAAAAATAAAATGCAAGGCCGCCTACAGTATTACAGGCAGCTCCGAAATTATACTAAAAACGCCATAATTCGGGAAAATAATGCATTTTTTAAAAGTCTGTCAAGCAAATCAGGAAAATTTTTTTGGTCTGCGGCCAAAAAGTTAAATTTTACCCATAAAAATGATTCTGAAATACCTCTCAGTCTATCTGATGTAGGTAAACTTAATTTATACTTCTCCGAGTGTAACAATATATCGAATACTACATGCGATGAACAGGTTTCCTTTTATCAGCGAAACACTCATCGAAATGTGACTTCTGAACTTAATTTTACCCTCTTAGAAAATTCTGATTTACATAAATATATAAATTCCATAAAAACTAATTCATTGGTGAAAATGGTCTCTCACTTAAAGATTTGAAATTATGTCTGCCTTTTTGTGAAAATCCGTTATTGAATATTGTTAATACTTGCATATTAGATGGCGTCTTTCCAAAACTTTGGAAAAAAGCCATTATAAAACCTCTGCCTAAGAAACCTAACCCTAAAGAACTAAAATATTTAAGGCCTCTCAGCATCTTGTCTGTAATTTCTAAAGAGCTGGAGAACATATTTATAATTAAATAATTTCATTTTGTAGTTTATATGATATAATTCCGGAATGTCAGTCGGGTTTTAGAAAGGCATTTAGCACTACCACTTGTCTTTGTAATCTTGTTAATGAAATCAGGCACAAGGAAGATAAAAAAGAGTTTACTTGCCTTTGCTTGCTTGATTTCAGTAAAGCATTTGATACTCTAGACTATAGGATGCTACTGGCTAAGCTTCATTACTTTGGTTTTTCTAACAATTAATGGGGTTTTTTAAGTCTTTTCTAACTAATAGATTTCATTGTGTGGCTATAAAAAGTGGACAGGTTTAGAAACAGTCCAGTTATATTCCTCTCGAAAGAGGCGTACCACAAGGATCCATCTTAGGGCCTTTGCTGTTCTCTTTGTATGTTGCGGACATGGAAAGAATAATTAAACACTCCGAACTTCAACAATTCGCAGACGATTCTCAACTCTACAACTCTTTTACTATAGATACTTTACTTACTTCTCAAACAAACTTCAATGAAGATCCTAGCGAATTAAATAAGTTTTGCTAAAAATCATAACTTAAAGTTAAATGCCTCCAAATCTTGCGTCATATTTTTTGGATCTAATAAAAATCTTTTGGAAAATGTGTCAACTAATTTCCAAGTTAAAATAGATGATGTGTCCGTACCAATTGTAACTGTAGCTAAGAATTTGGGTATTTTTATCGATAACAAACTAAATTTTGAGGCTCATATTAAAGAGAAACTTAGTATTGCATATATGCGTCTGAGGAAATTGTATAAACTTAAACGCCATCTACCTAGTGGTACAAAATATTCATTATGTGATTCTCTAGTGTTAGCATTACTTGACTATGGCGATGTCGTCTATCATAATTCACTAAGCGCGCACACTAAATATTCTATACAAAAACTTCAAAATGCATGCCTACGTTTCGCACGTAATATACCATTTAGGAACCATATTACACCGTATCTCAATAGATATTCTATCCTGCCAATGGCGAGAAGGCGCGAGTATCATATGTTCTTATTTATTTTTCGCATATTAACAACTAATCAACCTCCATATTTAAGGTCTATATTCACAACGCATGAGCATAACTACGGTACTCGATATTTAGATTCTTTTAGGATCGCACAGCATAGGCCAGCAGCATTTCAAAAATCATTCAGCTTCGTCACAGTTCAGATGTGGAATAATTTATCAAATAATATTAAACAACTTCCATTACGCAGCTTCAAGACACATATAAAAAATATGTTGTTGCATTCGCAAACCTAATTTTAATTTGAACCGATGAATTTTGCATTTTATGGATACTATTATTGCTTATTTATTTAATTAGTTATTGACAAGCACTTCTTCATTCATACTGATTTTTATATCTTCACATATTTTTTAATTATATTTTTCTTTGCTGCACTCGCCTAGTTTTTAACAAATAATAGAACTTAACTAATAATAACGATAATACTAGTCACATCCTCTCAAGTGTCCGCCCGCGCATGCTTCCTGCATTCTGAGCCCCCTGATGTCCGATGTATAACTATAACATATTGATATTGTTTTTGTTTGGTTTTGTTCTCACACTTCATTCTTAATATTCACTTTTTAATAATAAGATTAGTTTCAATGCTCATTATTATTTATAAATTATTAATCTCGTTGATATTTTTCGATTTTCTAAGGGCTCCATTACACTGACTCGGAAAGTGTCTGACTCTGTGCAACGGTTATTAAAATCGCTATGCAGACCCTGTTTGCCTATAAACATGACATTTAAATTTTTATATTCTAATATTTTGTTAAATTTTTACATTCCAATATTTTGTATTTCAATTTATTTCTAATATTCTGTATTTCAATTGTTTGTATGTCTTAAAAGGCAAATAAAAAGTTTTGAATTTGAATTTGAATAATACAACAAAAAACATTAAAACAGACATAAATACTTCAAAACACTTGCAAATAATAGCAAATCAACGCAAACATGAAAAACAGCGACTAAAATAAAACAGACACCTAAACACATAGAAAAAACTTCAGCACAACAGAAAAAATGACAAATCGATTTAGCTATAAATGCCTATTTCTCAACACTCAAAGTCAGTTACTGTTAGTGATGTGAATTGAAAAACAAGCTTTTTCCCTACCAGTAAAAAACCATGATGACAAAAGTTTGAACAAACCATTTAGAAAACATGGTGATCTCTTTGGTGATGATTCAAAAAGATGTCATTGTGTAGGGATGTCAGGCTCAGGGAAAACAAACTCCATTCTAACGTTACTTGAACATCCAAACGGAATTAGATTCGAAAATGTTTATTTATACTCAACATCGCTTCATCAGCCCAAATATGAGTATTTAATAAAATTATTAAAACCAATCAAGGAAATTGGTTATTTTGAATATGACAATGGTGAAAGTATTATATCACCTCACGATATCAAACCAAATTCAGTTATTATATTTGACGATATTCCGTGTCACAATCAAACTATTATAAGTGATTATTTTACATTTGGTCGACACAAAAATACGGATTGTATTTTTATTTTTCAAGGGTATTCATCAATTCTCAAGAGACTTATACGTGGACATGCAAACCTTCTAATTTTGTTTAAACAGGATCATCATTGCATGATGGACATGACAATTGATGAATTTAAAGCCCTCTGTGAACACTGTTGGAAGGACGAATACGGTTTTGTTGTAATCGACACACAAACTGTGCTTTAAATTCTGGCAGATATAGAAACAAGTTTGATTCCTTTATACAATTATAAACATGGATAAACGCTTAGCAAGAGAGCTAGTTAAATCAAGAAGAGAAATAAAACAAAAATACTAAACTTTAAAGTCGGAAGCCTTAACTGCACAAAGCCAATTAGAGAAATCATATTAACCGATAACACAACCATCACAGCAACTAATTTACACTATCGCAAAAACAGAATCAATCGATCTAAAAGAAGAACCTCGTACCTTAGATGAATTTTACACTACTTCCACTCCAACAAAGACAATTAAAAGAAAATCCGGGAAGACACCTATTTTACCAACTGAAATACCTTCATTTTTTGATAGAAGCATTGCATCTGCTAGTAATATTCCTACTATACAAGAATCGAGCACAGTAGCGGAAACTACACTTCCCTCGGATAATAGTACTGTAGAGAATTTAACTTTATCCGATGTGTTAGAACAAATGAGACAAACAATTCAACACTTACTTGACACTCCAGGATATCAGGAATGGATGGGAGATTTTCATGAATTAGCAAGAAAATATATTGATAAAAGAGTTAGAGATACAAAATTGATCATAATTATGGTATAGTACATGATCTGGAAACAAACAAATTTCTCCTAGGAACAACGATGAAATCAGTTGAAACTATTAACAAAGATATAAAACTCGAGAGTGTGCAATACACTGGCACTCCAGGTTTATATGAATTACTTTTTAAAAAATAAGCAGTTGGTTACAAGAAAGAAGATTTGGATCAGTATATGGACATTCTATCAAGAACTAACGCATATCGCAGAAATCATGATCCCAATGAGCAGGTTCAAGGAAACGGTTCAGTCAAATATGTGACTATTATAGAACCATACTTGCAAGCAAAAGGCATCACAAAAACAAAAACTCTAAAAACACCAGTAAAAAATATAATAGAAGCATTTACAAGACCTAAGGCTCCATATAGTCAAACCAGACAGAGATTGGGGATGAGGATTTTGAAACTTAATAAAGCAGACACTGACTATGTATATTGGGATAACATCAACGAACTTGTTGATAGACTCGACTTTTAATGCCATCTGTCGAAGCAGGACATACAAATCACAATAATGAAGTAGTTTCAATTATTGAAGAACTACGAGAAGCCAAAATAATTATATAAATAAAAGCCATTGAAAAAAAATTAACAGTTGTATATTAGATATTGAATATGTCGGTAAATAAATTCGGAACTCATATTCTAAATGCCAAGCAAGATTTATATTATTTTTCTATCCTTCCCATGGTTCTTGGACATTCTACGCAAACCATAAACCTCTCGAATGGCGAAAAAAGACGTTGTTATACCATTAGCGGTGATGATATTACCTTATCGTTTCCATTTCCAGAAGCAGAAGCAATAAAAGTTGACTGTAGTAAAGAAATAGATTTTATCATAAATAAGAATATTGTAGTATCACCCCGTATAATATGTCATTGCAATATATTGATATTGTTTAATATGTACAAGCGGAATGAGAACGCTGACTAAGCATCATGGCTAAAAGTGTATGCACTAGTTCTAGTCCGTAAGACAGAAACTAACGACAGTTATACGAAAGTGGTAGTTAGTCCAAGGGGCGGACCTTGTCGGTCCTGCCCTTGGCTGTATTGTAATGTATACTGGTAACTGTGTAAATAGAAGTGTTTAATAATCAACGAGTTTCCTTATACATCAACCTAGAACTAAGAGTATAAGATTGATCGACCCTAATGCCTCACACTCTACATGGCGATCCTGCACTAAAAGATCCTGTATTAAAAGTTCCTGCCCTAGAAGCTCAGAAGACCCTGCACTAAAAGATCCTGTATTAAAAGTTCCTGCCCTAGAAGCTCAGAAGATCCTGCCTAAAAGATCGTGCATTAAAAGACTGAATGGCACTGTATGGAATTAACAAAATAACACGACAAGAATATTATGGCATAACAGTAGAGACCAGTGGAAATTGGAAATAATATATGATGGACAATAAGCTGATAATAAACCAGGCCAGAATATGTAAATTTCAAAACTACAGCGAATTGGATGATGTTAATGACCAGATGGACCAGAAAGATTTTTTTTTTAGGGTTTTATTTTAGGGTCAAGAGAGACAAAAAATTAGATATGGAAATTGGGTATAAATGAAATTTTGATATAAAGGACTTAAATCTGAAGTATAATAAATATGTAAACATACCAAATTCCAGGAACCAAAATTCTTAAAAGGAGTGTAGGCTTAAGGTACTAGAATTATAATCAGGCAATAGGTTAAAATAATTAAAATAAGGGTGTTTTTTTTATCGACATTTTCTATTATCATTAGGTATAAAATTGTAGATAAGTATATATTATTGCGTAAACAGATATTGACGGATATTTGGTCAGAATATTGACGGATATTTTATATCAGGTACCAATTTATTAGAAATATTAAAAATTACTTAACAAATTTAATCTTTGACTTAAAAACTAATGCAATTTAATAATAATTTAATTTTATCTTTTATCTCTCTAATAATAAGGATTCAAGTTAAAATAATATTACTATAATATGATAAATAAAAAAATGGACTAACTCGTAGTGGACATCAGATGTTGATTAACGTAGATATTGATTCTAAAGTGCAATAGATATTTATATTAAAGTTCAGCAGCGTTATGCGAAGACGGTTGTGCTGAGGTTTTTGCTGTTTATGAAAGTTTTCTTTTGTCTAAGATAATGTTATTTTACGTATCAATTATAATAATTGATTTTTTTAATCAAGTATATTGAAAAATAAATCATTAATATTTTTGCAATCTCTCCGCAATTAAAACAATTTATTAAAAATCAGTTTCTAAAATTTTTGAAATGTTTTCCTTAATTGAGGCAAATGTTTACATAAATTTTAAAGTAGGTTTTAAGATTCTATTGCGAATTGATTCCAATACAATCATTTAACGTGATTTCTTTCCACCCATATGGACGTAAAATTTGAAAAATAATAATTTATTTTTCTGCAGTATCTTAGTAAATAAATAAGACTTAAGGCAATTATTTCGAAGTTCTACCCTAAAGGGGTTAAAATTGATTTTTTCGATAAAGAACTATATTTGCGAAAATTAGACCATTAAAATCAAGTTGACAAATTTGTGAGTACAAAGTTTAGGAGAATATTGCTTTTATTAACATAACATTTACATTTTATAAATATTTGGTTACATTTAAGTTTGTAATTATATTTTAATGTATATCTAAAAATTAAACTAATGCTCGAACGGCACAAAAACCTTCCACGAATTAAATTAAACACTGTGAATTATATAACAGAGTTGGTAAAATACACTTAGTGCCAAATTTTACCAAAAACGTAAAATAAAATAATTTAGTGAACTAGCGTTTGTTTGACTTATAATGCATGGTTTTGTGTTTGATGAGTGGTTGATAGAAATATGAGGCATAGATTTGTACAGTTTCCTTGAGTCTTGCTTAAAATTTTTAATACGAGTATCTAACCAAAATTATATAAATTACACAGTAAATTTTTGAAACAATGACGCACCTAGAATTACATTTTAGCTGTTATTCTATAACTATACCGCGAAATAGCTGCTAGAGTGTGTTATAACAAAAATGGCAATTATCTTAACAACGTCCAGTCCAGTCATAAATTGTCTTATAACTTCGATAATAAAATTTGTTTTATAAATCAAATAACAACCTGGTTCTATTTTAGTATTTTTGCAGCTAATAAGTAGAGTGGTGATTTTTTTTTTATTTTGTTGAGACTAAAATAATTACTGGTTTACTAATGTCTCTTTGAGGTTGCCTTTCTAAAATATCAGATGAAATATGTTTTTAATACTAACATTGCATAATTAAATAAAAATCAAAGTATAAACTTTAATGAAATTTCAGGATAGGTAAATAATTTAAATAATTTTCTTCCATGTGTTGCAATAGTGAGTTTATTGACTTTATGTTATTATAAACAAGCGATGGCGCGATCTAGTAAATTACGCTGACAATGAAATTCGTCGCATAGTACGACCAAATTGGAACATCGTAATTGCAACAAAATTAATAAGATATGCTTATTCATTGTTATTTGCGAATATTGATTTATAAAAATACACAAATATTAAATGTAGGTAACCCTAAGATTCTAATAGGCACTTAGAGTTCGATGCATATTATGTAATATGCAGAATCAGATTTGGTCATTTTAAGATTATGATTATTTTGAGCTTCGAACAATAATGCAACAATATCCTTGGTAACGATATCTAGTATAAATTACCGATATTTATAATTATATATAGGGTATTATTTTTTTAAGAGGTTTATAGTAATAGTAAATTTTACAGGTACAACAAAGTTATATATATCATATTTTTAGTTGAATCTTATCATAGTCTCTGATAAACTTAATTTTATGCGTTAAACCAAAAAGAAAAAAAAATTATTATCTCTCTCATAACGAAAACTTATTTTACCAAAATTCGCGAAACTTTAGACAGTAGCAGCGCAGCATATATGTCACTTCTACCCTGGTAAGGTTAGAAAAAAAAGGCCAATAAAACATAAAACTCCGATCATTAATGATGATATTTCCTAGAACAAATATTGCCATAGCTATAATCGATGGCTGATGATCACAAGGGTTTTATTGTTAGGGATGGTTATGCATATGAGAAAGTTTGGAGAAGGTATGAGTACATAAAAATGGAATGTGCGACAGTGAATATTATACTTAATTTGTCAGGAATCTTACAGGAACGGTCTGATCAACCGCAAATGTATGACAGTCCTGAGCGCGTATATTATTAGCTAGTCTGCATAGAGAGTAATATGATAAAAGAAATAAGGGCACTTCTAATTCATTAATGGTAAATTGGGCGTTAGCGCCATTATCTAAGCTATGGCTGATGGAAAGAAGTGTTACCTAAAACGAGAAATAATATTAAAAATAGTGCATAGGGTACCCATAATACATAATGTAAATTCACAAATATATTTCTACCAGAATCACCGATCAGCGTATGACTTAGGTACGTCGCTGAGGTAACTGGAAAAAGGAAATAATATGTAGAAAAAAAATTAAATTCCGGAATAATCGTATATTATCAAAAATGTCGACATTGTGATATTGAAAAAAAAAAGCATGCAAAATATGAAAAACATAAAGTAGAAAAATGGATAAAGGAAGTATGGTATAACGTATGAAGTGAATTTATTAAAAATCGTTGGAGAAAGAAATTAAAATGCGCTAAATAAGATTTTTAAAAAAAAAAAAAACTATGACGCAATAAAAATGAACATCTGATGGTCCCAATACAATAATACATAATAGTTTGAGTTTGAACAATATATATAGTACTTCAAGCTCCCCAGTTACAACTTTCATACGTAACTTTATGTATTCAAATTCAAATATTTTTATTTATCGTTTAGATATGTATACAAGCAAAACAATTAATATTATATTAAGTTAATGTACATTTAAATGTTCTTATCAATATTAAAAATGTATTAACTGATGAATAAGGACTGCGGGGAACAGAAGGAAGCATATATATTTTCTATAAAAAAAATATATTTGGAAAAAACTGTAAAACTCTTAATATTGGATGCATATTGTTCAATAACACTAAAATAGTGCTACATTGTACTCTTGATTGTTGTAACTCGTTATCAGCAATAAATATATTATTAATCAAAAGGTCCATATTGCTTTGCTTAAGATGTATTCAAAACATTAGTTTAATAATTACAATTTTTGTATATAATTAATATGTCGTTGGCAAGTAAATAGTTTTTGAATTTAAATATATTTCCATGTCAATACCTGTTCAGCTTGTAGAGTTAATCAATTATTATAAATTTAAAAATACCTAATACATTTTTTCTTAATTAGAATAAAATTATACATACATTTTGTATTATATTGAGCGAGATATTGAGCGTATATATATAAACATATAATGCGTACACCCGATCATACGTACTAAATCTGAATGTGTTATGAATATGTTGATGTACAGGATGTTGATTATTTAATTTAATATTATTTTATTTTATTTGTTCATTTTTATATTTTATTGATTGGTTGACGGAACTATTCAATGAGCACTTTTAATATATACCTATTTAAAAACAAATATTTCAATTATGCAATTACTTAACTTATTCACACAGCAGTGTCTTTCACAAGTGGCCATAGTGAAAGCCATTAGCTAGGATGCAAATTGAATGAGTTCAGTCAATAGTTAACAATTAGTTAGTTAGTTCTTTATTTAGTATACATCATTATACATGCTACAGATTACATTTTTTTTTTTCATTACAGATTACATTTTAAGAATATATATACACATACATACTAACACATACATAAATACATACACATATTTTTCAGACAATCATAACCATGAATATTTTTTTTATTTGGTTACTTATTACAGATTTTAAATTTTTATAAGGACTTTTGTTTATATACTTATTGTCATTTAATCGGGTTACTTTACAGTAGTATTTACATTGTTGTTGATATAAGAATAATTCAGCAGATAGCTGAATCATTCTTCTAAAAAAGGGGAAGGTGTAGTATCACCCCGTATAATATGTCATTGCAATATATTGATATTGTTTAATATGTACAAGCGGAATGAGAACGCTGACTAAGCATCATGGCTAAAAGTGTATGCACTAGTTCTAGTCCGTAAGACAGAAACTAACGACAGATATACGAAAGTGGTAGTTAGTCCAAGGGGCGGACCTTGTCGGTCCTGCCCTTGGCTGTATTGTAATGTATACTGGTAACTGTGTAAATAGAAGTGTTTAATAATCAACGAGTTTCCTTATACATCAACCTAGAACTAAGAGTATAAGATTGATCGACCCTAATGCCTCACACTCTACAATATATTTAGTTCGATTGAACTATTAGGTCATAAACTCGCTAATGGTGATAATATTTCTGTTGTAAGATCGTCCAAACATTCCTCGTCACCTGGAGTGTTATATGCAGGATTAGTTTTAAAGTGTAAGACTAAAAATGAATAAAATTAAGGAGGAAGTCGTTAACGAATTACATAAACCCGATAGAAGAAATTTTAAAAGAAGACGATAGTAGACGATTTGTTTCAAGCAGATTATTACCGTCATCAGAAGTATTTAATAGTAGATTGATATGTAAATTCTTTTTATGTCTATTATAGTGTAATGGTCCTACAATCTCATTTACATGTATACTATTATATTTATTGATAAACTATTTTTGTTTTCAAAAGTGCTTATCTGCTCTAATTTAACTGGAAAATGTATACCTGTGAAATTAAAGACAGTTCTGAAGTCCGGGTACGACGAAGTTTTCCTAGGGTCACCTGAAGGTTTACATATAACGCCATATGCGAAGCAAAAATCATCTTCATTCAAAATGTTGACTAAACTGCCCCGAAATCGTTGAATCGAATTATAAGAGGAGCCACATAAAGTATTGTACTTGTTGATGTTTACTTCCAAATGGAGAATTTGTTGTAAAATCCAGTCTGCAATTCAAAAAAGAAATAGTTAGTACTTAACAAGAGAAACTGTTGTAAATAAAAAAAATTGAAGCAATCGCACTTGAAATGTTAACATTTTTACAAGTAAATTATTAAGTTTCCAGAATCTCGTTCTGGTGGTTCATCTGCCTTGGTTGTCAAAACTTTGAAAATATAGTCATAGAGACGATTTAAATCAGTCGTCTCAGTCACGTTATGGAAGGCTGTGTTGAATGATTTAATTGATGTAGATTTCAAAACTGGCGGGTAGTATATACCAAATAACTCTGCATTTACCTTGATGGTTGTATGTAGTTGTTGTTGCTGCCTAATTAATGTTAAAACTTTGCTGCTAATTTCTTGTTGAAATTTTTTAAGGTCGACATAGATTTTTGGTGCGTAAACCTTATATGCCGCAATTCGACACTTAAAAGCACTTCTAATAAAGTCTATTTATTCTATTTCCACATTTAATAGTACTGTTGCTGGATGTTTGTTCTCAGATGAGAGTTCCAAGTATTAACATTAATATCAGCTTTACAGTCTTCAATGTCGAGTTGCATTCTTCCTGAAGAATTTTGCATCAACTGAAACAAAAAATATAATTTAATTTAATTTAATAAATTATAGCGTAATATAGAATATAATCAGAGGCGTAGCAAGGACGCCTCTGAGTCAGTCAAAAAAAGATCATTGAAATGATACAAAACAAATTAGTTTGATTGTTTTTCTTATGTTTCAATATACCCAATTTTTTTAAAAATACTGTAAATATACTTACTATCGATTAAATTATTATCCGGATTATAATTTGTGTTCATTTTCAAACATGCTTCTTTTATGTGTCTTATGAAGTTTCGTCTCTGTGTAAATTCTTTTAGACAAAGTGCGGAAAGAAGGGTCATTTTAAAATGGATATTTATCGGTTTAGGTTCTCTTTAAATAAGGAAAAAAATGGATTTAAATTTAGAACCTTGCGCTTTTGTGTCTTGTATTTTTTTTTTAATTTTTTATTGTATGATACCTATTTACAACTAAGATTCACCATCAAGGCAAGAATTTTTCATAAATACATTTCCTAAATTTAAAAGAAGCTTACCCTGTCTATATATTATTTTTTTAACCGTTGTACTAGTAAAATTACTCAAATTTTTACAATCATTAAAATTTAAATAATTGTGCACCACCGGTTTAAACGTTTCACAACCACATCTATGTTCTTCTTTTAATAAAAATGGTTTTGCTTTTGAATTTAAAAAATTGTTTAATTTACTTGTATACGGAAGTTTTAATGGATTGTTTTTATTGGGCAGGACTGTAACAACGGTCTCGGATTCCTCAATATATTTGTTTTTTAATTTTTTATTGACATTTGTGTCATCGTCCGAAGATTCAGAAACAGGACGTTTTCTTTTGTTCTGAACCTTTTTAGATTCCACAAATTCACACGAATCATAGCGTGTTGTATGACTGCAATTTTATACAATAGGGCACACCTCAACATCACCTACAATTTCATTATAGGTTTGATCCAAAACCGCTATTGATTTTAGGCCGAAATGTAATTTAGGAGCCGGTTGATACTCCTCCCTAGATTTTTTTACCTTAATAACAGTCTCTATAGAAGCTTCGGATGACGCATCAGAAATTGGGGAGTAGATAGGAAATATTTTTCCCTCGTTTCCCATTCTCCTCTCAACTCCCTGTTCTATCTGATTTCCCTCGACTCTCTGCTCCGAATAAAAATCTTTTACTAGCAGTTCAAACTTTTCAGTTTCTAAATTAAAATCGTTCTTATCAGAACTGAAATATATATCAAATTCAACATCAGAATCAATATAAATTATGGAATTCATGTTGAATAATAGTTAAAAAATAAAAACACAAAACAAACCTGTAAGGTGGAGCACAAAATGTAGGGTAAATTAATAGGGATTTGCAGACTTAAAGGTCCGAAAACAATTGTAAAGTTAGACTCAAAATGTAGTCAGAATTAGTAATAGGATAACTATAGATTTAAACACTTAAAGGCACGAAAACACAATTACTCAAAAGAATTTACAACGGAGACACGATAGGAACCTTTCGAGTAACTGACGGACAATAAATACGATTGCCATCTCCTAAGCCGCCTAAACCACTTCTTGTTAAGTCACTCCCATTGGCTGAGCTGATTCGGCGCGGTACGTAGTGGTACCAAGGGCAACTGGTGTCAAACACCTGTACGTCAACTCGACTTTTTTTTTTTCAGTTTTTTTCCCCGAGTTTTTTTTTTATGGGGCGGTACCCTGACATTTTCTTTTTTGTCTAGAGACGTAACAGTGGTACTCGGTTTTGTGCTTTATATTATCGCGATTCTGCTGGGATCTTCAGTTCAGTCTTCAGTTTGAATCTAATACTGATTTTGTGTATTATTTTAAGTTAAATTATAAAAATGTCGGTTAACAGTGGTGGCATTTCTTATGATGAATTTATTCAATTTTGTGAACAACCCCATCAATTGTTTGTGTGCTTAGATGGTACCGTGATGTTTTGGAATCTTAAATTTGTTTAGTTTGGGTTCCTCACTGATTGGAATGCTTACGATTAATTTTTCAGCCAATTTTTTTTTAAAGTTGGTCTTTTTCACATCTTTGACATAGATCTTCGGATTCGAATATATCTTGAGAATATTCTTAAAGATTTCTTCCACTTTATTTAATTCGATATATACAACGGCCCATTCCAAATCATGATATTCTTCGGACCAATCAACTATTTTTTTATCCTCGGTAGATAACATGTTTATTTTAAATGGCGATTTAAACAGAAAATTAGACCAGCGTACACCGTCGTATACAGCTAGCTTCTTTGGAATCAAGCCAAATGAAAAATTATAACCTTGAATGTCGATGACTAATTCTGACTCGCACTCGACTATGACTGGTCACTTACTATTTATTTTGAAAGTTATTCTGCGATTTTATTTACAAAAAAATAATATATTAATCATATAAATTACTTTTGTTTACTTTATGATTTTCAATTTTTTGCACATCAGTTTTATTACACACTAAACAAGTTTCATCAATACTTATGTGAAAAAGATTATCGTTGCACAATGTGCAGCGCAAGTCTTTTTCACAACACTCCATTTGCTTTTCTATAATGTGTCGAAACAAAACTGTGTTTTCCAACACGTGTTTCTAAAGCATGCAAATAATAGCATGGTGGACATACACTATATACACCACCAAAAGAAGATCCTATTACAACAATTTTGAAACACACAAACTTCCTGACTTAGATAATTTTATTTTACAGCATCACTGGCACTATTCTTTTAATATTTACAAGTCCATCTTCACTACATCCCGCTTCATTCTCATCATTCATTCCCCCATCTTCACTGTCTTCTTGCCTCTCTTCAAAATTATTTTTATCTACATCACTTAACCAGCCTTGCCTAACATCAAAAATATTTCTTCCTTCAACATTAAAATATAATATTTCATCCTCGTATATTGAAAATGTACATTAGAATGTTGGAAAACTACGTAACGAGTACTCATTTTAATTAATTTTGTTACTTCTTAAAACACTAATACTACTGTAAGAATGACTTGCTCTGTTGGCTGCTAAGATTTAAATTAAACATCTCCCTACAATGCCTAACGACAACTGAGAAGGGCACGACCAATAAGAATCAATGTAGGTGGAGTAGAGACAAGTCGGCGGGGACAAGGATAGATAGGGAAGTAGTCAACCAATCAAAGAAGTGGTGGTGGGAGCCCGCTTAACCCCCAATAAACTCTACTTTTATTTTTACTTTTAAGAAAATCTATACATGCCTAGAAGCGAGTTTACATAATTCTGCATGTTCTGTATAATGTAAATACACAATAATGTTGACATTATGAACTCTTCGTACATTTCTGTAACAATTGCCTCCATCTTTACATTAAAAATTCTTCTTCTTTCAAAATCTCGTTTACTAGAATTAATAACCATAAAGGGGCACAATGCAGCAGCAGATTCTTGACATCAAAATATCGTTATTTAGGTATAGTTATCATAGTAGAAAATTTGATAGTAAAGCACATAAATGTACATTATTCATTTTAATATTCCTACGCTAAACTACGTCAACACAGTCCATAATATTATTCATTTGTCATAAAATCACCTTATTATACTAATTTTGCTTGGACTTTTAATGTCTGCTTGATTATCAAATTCTGAAGAAGGATAAATTTAACTAAATCCCAATATTCTGATGCTGATTCCGCTGTTGCTTTGTTTCCAATTATGGTTATTTAAAGTTACTTTTTTATTCCTATTTTTTAATTTTAAGTGTTATGTATTACAGTTGATCATTGAAAATAAACCATAAATGTGTTAATTATCCAAGTTTTTTTTTCTGTAAATTATCTAAACTTATTTCACAATCAAATATAGATATAAATTATTTTTACTTAAAGGCAAATAGCATGTATCATATTATTATTCGTTATTGCATGGAGTAATGAAATATTAAATATCTAGAAAACTGTTTACCTTAGCGACTTTTACCTAGAATACATCTTTTTTTGAAAAATGCCCCGTACAACTGCTCAGAAAAAAGTTTGAGCACTTTTAAATTGCAGATGTTGCATAAATTTTCCCCTATCAGATACAACAAGATAAATAATAAATATCAGATTATTTTTTCCTGTTCTAAAAAAACCCTTATAAAATTGTATGACTATATGACAAAATTTTGGAAGAATATTAAAGAAAACCGAAATTGAAATTATTACTTCGTCACCAGGTATCGTTCTAAGTATTAACTTTTGGGTTGGAGTAATTTAGCTATAGTAATATTTTGATGCCAAGAATATCCTGCTGTTCCATTTCCCATTTCTTATGGACCACTGTATAAAGTGTCGCCTACTTTGACGATTTTTGAAAATGTTTGCGGGCTTTTATGCTTATGAAACAAAGGTGTTATAACAGGGTGTGATAGTATAATACGGTTTTTATTTATTTTGAACAGCAGAAATAAAGAATTTTGATGTAATGTTTTTCGCACTAGCTTTTATTCATAGATATATAACCAAGATGAGATATATCTATTTACATTTTATAAGAATCAAACATAACATTTGCTACTCTACGTGTGTTCCTGATCTATTTAGCTTTATAATCCAATATGATTTTCTCTGAAACAGTGTTATCAGTATTATGGATAATTGTAAGGAACCTTTTCATAATTAAGTCTTTACTAATGAAACACTTTTGCACTTGTAGCTGGATTTCCGCAAACAGAAATATTTTCCGTTTGCTGTTACGCGAATAATTATCATTAAATTAAACTGAAAAAATTTTGTTCAAGGTAATAATTACTACTCATTTATTTTCAACCCGTGTTGTAAAAATGTAGGCCAACAGTAGCAACGCTGCGCGCAGGTTCGTTCGACATGTTTTGCATATCACGATGCGTATTATGATTTCATAAAAACTCCGTAGATTATACTATAGTATTCTACGCCTTACGTTGTTTTTTCAAGTCGGAATTTGTACTTTTTGTGGATATTTAGTGTGTTTTGTATTTTTTTGATGAGATAACTCCTTGAAAGTCCTTAAAATGGTTCTCCAGTGTCAAGTTTGTGTAAAACTAGATACTTTTAAGCCGGAATTGTCCTCTCACAGCTTGGTTAGGTTAAGGTTAGAACGCCACCCTTTCAGCAGCGTAACATTTAGCATCTTTGAAATAAAATGGAAATGATGAAAAATTATTATTCTTCCCAAGTCGTTTGTTGTGCAATTATAATACCTATGTTAGTAGATACAACTGTTAAGCTCTTGTACTACAATGAAAAATTTAATGCTTTTCGTTATAAGTGTCGAATTTTAGGTCCATGGTACATTTTTACTAAATCCCAGCATTTCACTAGGTTAAAACATTGTTCTGCAAATAGTATATTTCAGTACGATGACAAAATCTATATATTTTTTTAAATACCCTAATTTCGTGAATCGTATTAATAACAGATTTACTTGATATAAATTAAAGATAAAATCTGACAGAGATTGGGTCAAAAACATGCTTGAGAAGGGGTCAGACATATTAGTCATAAAATAAGTTTGAGTCCGAGAGCTACTGCAAGAGTCTATTGAATAATTCAAACATTAAGTTCGTTTTTAAAATACGGTAAATATAAGATTTTTTTATGCTATTTTAGAAATTAGGAGTGCTGTTGGTAGTATATTTGCAAGAACTGCCAGAATCCAGAACAATGGTGTGCTTTATTTGTTTATTATTTGCAACTAATTATATGCTTTATTAATATTTTAAGATAAAATTACTATATTATTTCAAATAATTTTAAAGCAAAATTTATTTGTCTATAACGCAAAACGCTTACCAGAAATATCGTTTTAGGAGAATTTAGCTCGAATGAACTCAAAAATATCTGAAAAAAATTGCAGGTTTTACATACCAATATTTACGTTTTACGTCCCTGGTTGCCAAACAATATGTTTTCTTACGTGTGACGCGGGCGGCTTGAAGGTGACATTGGGTAGAAACTCATATAACAGCTCCCCCTTTTAGATAAAAGTTGGGCGTGGAAACATCTTTTCGAAGGCTGCTTACTTGTTGAGGTTAGGTTCTACTTGTTCGTCTTCTTCTATTGATTCTCCAAGTAGAATGCTTGGTCTTCGTTTGGGAAGTATCTTCTTCCATTGTTTCATAAATAAAGTTTCTGGTTTGTTGCTTGGTGGAGAAGGTGGATAGTCGTCAGTGGCTGTGGCTATTCCAATCTTTAAACTTCTTCTTCGGTTGCGACATTTGTACAAAAGGACTAGAATGACGATCAGGACTATGGTCCGTATTGTGAACCAATGAATATGCTTGTTGAAGAATGGTTGTTGAATTAACTTATCATAAATTCATCAGAATGCTGGTTTAATTTGTTTTAAGCTGTGTTCAAATCTTCCATGTTGATTTTGTTTAGTTTTAGTGATTTTGGGTCTGGTAGATAAGTTTTCCCCGGAAAATGATTACAACAGTTGTATTGAATAACTACTGGATGACTGCTGTAGCTGACATTGTCGTAGACATCAATTTTATTTTGAGCATGGACTCTTGTACCAATAAAAGCATTGCATTTATGTTGAAGCCTTAATAGAGTATTGTTGGTGATTATTTGTGTGATAACATCTCTTGATCCGCATTTGATTATGATGGATAGTGTGTCAGAGACTGCAATTATCCATAGATGTTGGCTAAGTTCTTGTACATTGTAATCTTTAGCAAAGACGACTGAAGTTTGGTTCTTGAAAGACGGTTTAGTTGCTTCAAAAGTTGGGCTTCACATATGGCATCGCTGTCAATTGGATATGGAAGGATGTTTGAACAAATCTTCGTTTTGCTTTCTAGGGCTTTGCATGTTTCCAAATTTCGGACGATGATGTATAATAATGAGTCATCATTTCGCGCAATGTATTTGGTTGAGGTCATTAAAACATGATGAAGACCTATTCGATTATCCAATATTGGTATTGGATATAAATGCTATAGTATATTTTTCTGGTTCTACCAAAGGTATATTAAGAACAAATATTATTCTTGAATCTAATTGATAAGCCTGTAGTTCAATAATATCTAAATATTGAGATACGTATATATATATATATATATATATATATATATATATATATATATATATATATATATATATATATATATATATATATATATATATATATATATATATATATATATGGATGATTATTCTTTTGTAATGTTTGTGATATATGCCTTAAAGATTCGATTAAATCAAAAGGTGTAATAATAGAACTGTGAAGTATTTTTAATCTAGCAAAAGTAATAACATTTATTATATCATTTAGAGAGTTTTAAATAAATGTATAGCTTTCGATTAGTGATTCACACAAATCTGGGATAACTGCTTGTGCTGAGTAGAACTTAATTGAATCAGAAATGTCCATTATTGATTTTCGAATTTCTATAATATCTTTATTAAAAGTTTCTTCATTGATTTGTTATTTTTGAATTGTAGCATTCAAGTTTTTAATTACAGAGGTTGTCACCGATATTTGTTTTTGATGCGTCTAAATTTCCGTAATTAATTTCTAAACGGTGCCTATTCCGTTGAAAATTCCACGTTTTTCTCTATAAACGTATTTCTTTGTTTCAGCCATTATTTCTGTATATGTTTCATTAACAGACCCCGATATCTGTTTTAAAAGACTTATATACGTTTGCACTTCTGCCTTAAATACTACCTTGTTTAAATTATTAAGTGATGAGTCTAAAATTCTATCATTATTATCAATAGTTTCCTTTAAACGTTTAAGGTCTTAATATACAAGAAGTATCCATATGTCATTAGAGACTTTAATTGTGGCTTCTTCATGAATGAAGATTCCAACGGTGGCATGTGTTAATCGAAACGTTCTTTAACTTTTTATTTTTGTTGCGCGGTTCTTGCTCGAACAGTTTTGTAATGATATTGCATTTGATTACTTAAATTTCGCACGTATTTGGAAATAAGATTTTTCTCGTTATAGATAGTTTCAGGGGGTCTAGAAGAGGTATGTCCAAAGATTAATTCAAATAGTGTAAAACTATGAGCTTAATTCTTTCAGTTATTATAACAAATAACAGCATATAGGAGTAGATTAAAAGGGTGTTCATTTGGATTTTCTTTTTGATTGGCTCTTATCATTTCACTTAAAGTTGCATGAAATCTTTCTATAGAACCATTAAATTAGGGGTGTTCTACGCTTGAAAATGTTAGTTTTATTTCATATAATTCGCAAAGGTCTTTCATAAGTGTATTGTCGAATTCACGACCATAGTTACAATGGATACGTAAGGGAGTTCCATGGTGTTTGAAAAACACTAGAAGGGTATTGACAATTGTCTTTGCAGTTTTATCTTTTATGGGGTAAGTCTGCGTGAATTTAGTTAGTTCATCACGGCTAGTTAAGGCATAATTTTGAGTTGGATAATCAAATAAGTCAATATGTATTCTTTCGAAAGGTGTTTTCGGAGTTTCGGTTATAACTAGAGAGTTATTAAAGTTTTTTCTAGAGATTTTAATCTTTTGATATATTTCGCATTTTTTAATAAAGTTTTCTACATCTTTAGTTATCCCTTGCCAGGGTAACAGAATTAACATACAAGTTCACGTGTTTCGCAGTGTGTTACTGGTGTGCGGAATTTGGCTAGACAGTATAGGGTGGCTCACGTTGTTTGCCTACTTTACTTTCAGTGTTAGATATAAAGTGGTCTCGTGTGCGTATGCAAATCGTTCTTCGCGTTGTTATAATATGTCGGTGAATTATTGTTCCGTATATGGTTATTTAAGTAAAACGATCATTTTTGAGTCTGTACGAAAGTTAACTACAATAGGCTTAAATGCCTTTGGAATCACTTCAGATCAAGGATCAAATTTTTTAAAATTAGTAAAAAGTGACTTAAAATTAAGAGCCATTCTTTTTGTGGACAATATTAAACTTGTATATATATTTGACGTACTTTGCTTAAGTCGACTAGGAACAACTTTTTTTCTTACATTTTTAAGCTTTATGAAGGGGAAACAAACAAATGTTATCTAGAAACAATGTTCAATAAGGATAAAATAAAACACTTTAAACTCGCTCCAAGATTAATGGGCAACGCAGGTCTTTAGCCATTCAGTGGCAGTAGCCATGCACACTTACATTAATGTTCAAATTCTACCAAAAATGCTACATGCACTGCTAATTTTATTCTGAAAATGAATAATCTTTTTGATTTGCTAAATTCAAATAATCTCGAAAGTTGTCAAGCATTTATGGCAACTGAATCTCAAAAAAATTTTTTGAAAGAGATTGAAAAAAATGGAAAATTATTTTACGTATTTACATGTTGTAAATAAGGAAGGAAAAAATATAACAACGCAAATGAAATTTATATTTGGATGGAGATTAACCATTAATTTATTTTTGTTTTATGGGACATGCTAAAGGAAAGGGGGTATAAATATCTTTTCACTCGTAATTTAAACCAAGATTGCATCGAAATTTTTTTTGGTCAGGCTCGAAACTGTCGCGGGAATGTTAGAAATCCAACTTCGGTGGAGTTTTGTAGGGCTTTTAAAAAATTATTTGCGTTGAGACATTTGGACCAAACTGAAGATGCCAACTGCGTCGTTGATATCAGTGAAGTTCTTCTAGATTTAGGAGAGGACTTAACTAATATTCAAAACAAAGAAAATGTATTTATACCTCCACCTCCTCACACGACCCTTAAGGTATTTACCAATGACTATGCAAACCTAAAAAGCCCTGAAGGAAATGGTCTTGTATATGTAGCCAGGTATATTTTAAAAAAATATTTGGTACAGCATTCTTGTCAAACGTGTAGTAATTTTTTAAACTCAAATGGTTTACTTAATTACGAAACTATATTTTGTAGACTTAAGGCATATAACACTGAAAAAAAAAACCGTTTGATGTGTTAACTATACCTAATAAAGACATAATAGATGCTATTTTGGACATGGAACATATTTTTATTAAAGATTTTAATAATATGGCTGGTCAAAATAAAATAGGGGCACAATATAAAAACAAATTCTAAATTTCTATCGTCCTTGCAAGGACTTTCCTTACGATTATTTTATCTCTTTGTATACAAGAGTATTTATTTCACACTGAAATTTCTCAATCAAGAAATAAAATGTAGCAAAGGGAGTAATAAAAATCAAACAGTTTAAAAAGTAACTATATTAAGAAATTTATAATTTCGTTACTTATTTATTTTTCCTTGTTCACGTGTCAGAATTATCGTTGATTTTATTTTAAATTATAAGTATTGAAATCTAAGGTAAGCAACCATTTTTGTTAAAGCCATCAGATTTATATCTAAGTTTTTTCTAGTTTTAGAGAAACATACATGGTCTCATAAAAATCGAACCAAGTTCGGATATCTTAGTTTAAAAAATCAAAAAACAAAATAAGTGACTGACAAGGTAGTTCACAACAACGCGAGATATCAAACCCAACTTGTGTTTTTTTTTAATGGAATTTACAGGTTGATATATCACTTAAGAAGAAAATTTTAACCTTAGTTCTATAGTTTATGGTGTCCGATATACAAAGTGTTACAGTTACTTTATATATTTACTTTTTTTGATATACCTCGTACATTTCTAGAAATGCCTCGTTTGAAATTTGCATACAGTGTACTGGGACCAATGTAATGGGTATCATAGTTTTTAGACAGATCTACAAAGTGTTATTTTTTCGAAGCTACGGTCCCTTTAACCTTGTCAAACTTTTTACCTGGAGATGGCTCCCAAAAACAACACTCTGTAGATATTTTTTTTCTATTACAGCCAGTTTGTAGATATTAGTCTCAGTACACTGTGTGCAAAATTCTAATTAGCTGATTTATTTTCAGAAATGTACCAGGTTCAAGATTATTTTCGACATAGTACGTGGTTTCGATGTCAAATCCATTTTGACATAAGTAGATTATATAAAACATTCGTTGGGCAACAATTTCAGAGTCACATGTAACGGGAATTATAAAGTATTTTCGATTTTTCACTGTCTTACTGCAGAAATTAAGCCGATTAAGACTAAAATTAACGTTTTCCTCGAAAATGTCATCCATTATTTTGTCATGTAATTCTTCAAATTTGTTTTGTCTAAAGAAAGTTATTATATTTTTATAGGATTTGTCTAGCAATTGGTTGTTCGAGGTTTCTATTTTAGAATAATCAATTAGAGCTTTGGTTTCATAGAGATTGACAAATTTATTGTATTCATAAATTATATGTTCTTCGTTGTATTCGGGTGTTATGACTTCTTCATCTGATTCGTCAGAAATATTGGCTAAGATTTTTAAATGGAGTTTTACACATTCTTGGAAATGATTGATTTTGATTCTAGATAATGCGTCTGCGTTTTTATTTATTTTTCCAGGTCTATGAATTATTTTATAATTATATTCTTCAAGTTTAAGATGCCATCGAGCTAGTCTACTGCCAGGGTCTTTCATTGAGAATAGCCATGTAAGGGGACGATGATCTGTGATAAGTGGGAATTTTCTACCAAAAAAATAGGGAGGAAAATGTTTAACTGCCCATACTATAGCGAGTAGTTCTCTTTCAATAGTAGATTATCTAGTTTCTGCACCACATAAAGTTCTTGAGGCATAGGCAATTGGTAAATCTTTTTCAATAGGACCTTGTGAAAGGACGCCTCTTATCGCAAATGCGCTAGCATCAGTTGTAAGTAGAAAAGGTTCTTCAAGGTTTGGATATATTACTATTGGGTCAGAAATTAACGAGATTTTTAGTTGTTCAAAAGCATTTTGACAATCTAAGTCAAAGTCAAATTGAATGTCTGTTTGAAGTAGTCTACTTAGTGGTTTTGCAATTTTTGCAAAATTAGGAATAAAGATAACCAGCTAATCCAAGAAATGATTTAATATATTTTGAAAATTTGGGTTCAGGAAAGTTTTGAATACATTCAACTGGATTTGGTTTTACTCCTTAAGTAATTAAATGACCAAGATATGCGACTTCTTTTCTTCTTCTATTCGCATTTATCAGGTTGTATTTTAAGGTTAGCGTTTCTTAAACGTTTAAATACTTTAGTGAGTCTTAGAATATGTTCATGAATAGTAGGGGAATAGATAATAATATCATCCATATAAACAAGACATCTTTCATTTAGTATACCTAATATAATGTTACCCATCACACGTTAGAATGCAGACGGGCCATTTTTAAGTCCGAATGGTCTTCTTATGAATTCATAATGACCGTTTTCTACATTGAATGCTGTTTTGGGAATGTTTTTTGGATCTATTTCAATCTGATGAAAACCAGAGGCAAGATCAAGTGCTGTTAAGTGTTGACATTTACCTAACTGATCTAAAAGGTCAGAAATATTCGGTAAAGGATATTTATCATCAACAGTGGATTCATTAAGTTTACGATAGTCGATAGCTACACGCCATTTTTGTTTTCTGGAAGCGTCGAATTTTTTGGGAACAACCCAGATTGGAGAGGAACATGGGGAAATTGAAGGTTTAATAATTCCTTGGTCTAACGTATTATTTATTTGAGATTTTACTTCTTCCTGTGTCTGTAACATGTAGTGAAAATAGGCTTGGCATTGTTAGTGTCATTTTGATGTTTTATCTCATTAGTAAATATCAGATGATCTCTTTTAAGATAAAATATATCTTCGAATTCTAGGCAAGGGTTCGTAATTAATTCACGTTCTTCATCGTTAAGATATTCACTGCGAAGTTGCGATATAATATTTTGAATACGATTTTTTGAAAATGATTTTCAGATGAGTTTTAGTTTAAACAATCTTTCGTTGGTATAGGTAGGTAGGGTTCAATTTGTATTTCAGAAAAATCAATAATTTTTAAAAATAAAAATTCACCATTTTCGTTGACATGGACTAAAGCATTGGGGATATGTACTGTTTCGATTTCTTGTCTAGATAAAATAGCGTCGATATTAGTCAAGTTACACTTTAATTTAACTATTTTCTCTGTTCTACCTTCGACATTGATATTGTTTTGATATAGAAATTCATTTTTCTTTCGAATTTTGTTTTTTTGTATTCGTCTATAATTCTATATAATGGTAAAGTTTTAAAATTCGTTATTAATTGTTCATTCTTTAAATCAATAGTGCATTGATAGTATTTTAGAAAATCAAGGTCAATAATGCCGTCAATGTCTGTATCTAAATTGTAGATTTATACTTTATGGGAGTCTTTGTCATCAAAATGTATTAGGGTGGATTCAGTAATTAAAAGTTTTTCATTTGTTATTCCTTGTATAGAAACTTGTTCAGGAAAACGTTGTTTATACTTTTTTACAGTGTTTTCTTAAAAAATTGAGATTCCTACGTCATTATCAATGAGTAATTTAAAAGTATTTGTTGCGTCTTTTTAACATACTATAGATATTTTGAACTTACAGCAAGAAGAGGTCTGATTTTGTATTTTTGTCATTTTCGAATTGTCATGGAATGGTAAGTGGCTTTGATCGGGGTGCAATTGAAAATTTGGATTTTCAAAGTTTTCTTTGTTATTAGTTTGACTTTTATATTGATTTGGATCAATATAACTGTTTGAATTAATTGATTGATTAAATTAATTGAACTGAGGATCAAATTGATGACTGAATGTTTTATTATAGTCATTGTCATTAGGATTTGAATAATTGTCTTTATTTGAGTAATTACTATATTCGTAATCATCATAGTATTTATTACTAGAATAGTCATATTGAGGTTCTCTATAATGAGTTCGTTGATTATTTTGGAAGTGTGGATTTCTTTGAATAACAGAATGTCTTTGATTGTTTTTATTTGATTGAGTGGGTATATTGCGGTCTTATGTGATCATTGGGTCTTTGTGTAAAAGAATTTGTTTGCTGGTTTGTTTAGAAACATGCTTTTGAGAATTTTGAAAATTATTTGGTCTTTGTTGTGAGTGGTTTTCATTAAATGGGAAATTTGTACGTTGTACTTGGGTATTTGGAAAACTTGTACGTCGTATGTGGGAATTTGATTGAATTTCCAATATTTATCATTTGTTGGTTAGTTTTGGGGAAATTAGGCTTAATTGTTTTTTGTGTTTTGAAATAGGATAATTGAAGTTCTCGCCTAATTCGAATTAGTGCTTCCAAAAGATCTTGGGGATTACTTGCTCTTATTATATTATTAAAAATAAATGTTTTTTTTTGAGTAATCTTCAATATCCTTCTTGAGTTCTCTTAATTTTCTGATAAAAGTTTCTATGACTTCTGCTCGCAGTGTCATTACCAGTTAGTCATGTTTTATTATCAAAAGTCTAATAATAACTGACTCTTGTTATTTGCAAGTTATATTTAGGAATTAAACTTAATTTTGAGGTAAAAATCCCGTACGCGTAGCTAATTTACAGTTGGTTTACAATTTTAGTAAGTGTATTGTAACTAAAAACTTTATCATGTAATATTAGACAATACGCTGTTCTGTCTTTTTCTATGTCTTAATTTAGTTAAAATTCTACTCTCATTACAATAAGTCCTGCTTGCAAGGATTCTTTTTGATGAGAACAGTTAATGTATGCCTTCTCCTTGAATACGAAAGAATCAAATTCTTTTGATACAAGCGAATTTATTTTTGCTTGTATCTAATATAAGATCATTATAACCTTTCAGAATTTAAGAATACTTTGATGTTTCTTAACTCTGAGACATTAAATTCACTCATATTACTCTTTTTCTTATTCCATTTTTCTTGTTGAAATGCAAGTATAACATGACGGGGGTTAACGCTATTATTATATCAGTATTTTTATCTATAATTTTTGTTAGTGTTAGTTCTTGAGGAATTCCTACAGATATATGAGGTATATTCCATGTAAGTTTGTTAAGAGTAAATTTTGAATTTTTTTGTCATCTGTGGTTGAAATGGCTTTGTTATCGGTATTATCCCTAACAAGTATGAGCTCTTGTTTCGAGTTTAGTATTACTTTTTTATAGTCTAGTCTTCGAAGAATCCCATTAAAGTTTTAAGGGGTATGCAAACATTAAAAAGTCCTGTTTTTTCATCCACGATAGATACAGTTGTTATCGTAGTTACACCTGTTTGAACAGTTTTAACAGGATGCCAGCATTCTTTGGTAATTTAATTTCACTTTGACTCGTTTTCATGAAATGAAATATAACCTTTTAGAGTTGATGTGATACCAACATTTCTAACCGAATCTATAGTAACACCATTTAAAAAATTAATTGTGCTCGTTTTTCATCCGCTAGGATAAGTCTTTAGTATCGCCAGAGTGGGATAATGGATTTCTAGAGCTTATTAATTGAGCTGCTTTATCGCGTAATTTATTTTTTATGTGAATTACTAATAATTGCTTTTGATTACTCGAAGACATGTTGTAGGCACAATCGCAAGCATTTATAAAAGTTTGTAAAAATATTTGGTCACCAATAGGAATGGAGCAATAGAAAATATGTCAGATAGTTTATACGGTTCAACTTCAAGTTGCGCTTGTTGTACTTGTGCTGAATCATTTGAACTTTCGGTTTGTTCAGGCATTTTGATTAATATTTAATATAGCAAAAAAGAACAAAAGTACAATAGTGAAAATAATATGTGGTAATATTTTCAAAAATACAAATATGTCTTATTTGCACAAAGGAAACTATGAAACCTGTTTGATGTCGTTGGTAGTCGACAAAAGTATATAAAAATGTGTACAAAATACATAAAATTATTTTATACGAGAATACGAATATATATATATATATATATATATATATATATATATATATATATATATATATATATATAGGAAATGTGAGTTTTATTTGACCAAGCTTTCGGATTTTTTTTATTTCTTCGACAAGGTTCCTTAACATTTAAACAATTAAATTTAGTTAATAATATTAGTAATAAATGCATCTATACTTACATATAAAAAAAAACGAAAAAGACTTTTAGTAATTTTGAGAAAAATGTTTGTTTAAAGCAGACATTTCTACATGTAGAATTTTGATGTCAAACGTCACATGACAATAAACAATTTGTTTCTTTGATGACAAAAAATTTAAAGTTTAAAATTTAAAGGCTAAGAGAATATTTATTTTTGAAAAAATATGTTTAAAATCATTATTGGAAAATTTTCTTTCATCTAAAAATAAAATATAAGATTAAAATGAACTTAAATTTCCGATATCTGTTATCGATTCATTGCCAAAGGTTCTTTTTTAATTTCTGCCATTTCTAAAAATGTTCTTTTGGTAGTATAAGAAGAAATAAAAATATTTCGAAAGCTTGGTCAAATAAAACGTTAATAAAGACATTTCCTGGCCGAATTCCCCGTGCTTTTCTTAAGATGTAAAGATTTTTATGCTATTAGAGCTATTTGATTGAAAATCAAGTTGGTAATTTAAATAGTTCAAACCCTAATTTGAATCGCTGTTTTGCTGTAAATAATTTTCCGCAAATTCGCATACCGAAATTAAAAATACCCAAATTTAGGGGGACTATAAGACCTTTTAGTTGTTTTTTAAATCTATTCAATGCTTTGGTTCATAAAAAATTCGTCCCTCCCAAGGTCTAGTTGCCATGGTACTTAAAACTTTTAGTGCGCCACTTATATTTCAAATGTTAAAAATGTCATCTTGGACCTATAACTGTCAAGTTAGACCTGGTTTAAATTTAAACCTCTTTAATGAATAGGGTTGTCAAAGTTTTAACTATTTGATTTCCCTTCTAGAAAGACAACCATTGTCATTGATTCGTGTGATACCTTTAACCCATGATAATTACACACTAGCGTATGATACACTAGTAATAATAATAAACGGCTACGCGCGCAGGAACTTTGGCATGCGCTTGATAATTGTGAAAGGATTACTTTTGAAAATCCGATGTCGCTACGCACTCTTTTAAACACTTTCTGAAAATCTGCCAGACCTCAAAGCCTTGAGTTTCCCCACACTACGGTGGGATTTCATTATCATAATGATGTTATCAAAAAAGTTAGATAAAACTCTTACAAAATTTGAATTGGAAGAGGCTTCTTCCGAAGTTTCAAGGCAAAAAGATCTGACAGATTTTCTAGTGCCTACAGCACCGTTAATATTATTTCCAGTTTTGATAAAAGCAAAAACCCCCATTAATATTCTTCGAGGAACACTATCGATGTATTCCTTTAAGTTGATAATCGTTTAGGGTTACCCAAAATTCATTGTTCCCTTGAAATCAATCGCATTAGTTGTATGCGATCTAATTCGAATAATGGAAGTATTACGCTCGCCATAAGGCCCACAGGACAGGCCAGTCCGGTTCTGGTGACGGATGCGGTAATTTAAATAAAAATAAAAATAACAATTTGCCCTCGGTTTCTATTTCCCCGATTCTTGCACTCACATTAAAAATTTAAAACTAGCAGATCAACATTTTTTTTTAGACCAGGCAAAGTTGATATTTTACTTGGAGGTGACTTATTTTCTTTTTTTTCTAGTTCTTTTAAATGGTCGAATTCGGGGCAATTCAAACGTACCTGACGCTATGAATACTATTTTCCGGTATATTGTCATGGGAAAATGTATGTGGTACATTGCTCCCCAAATAACCGCATTATTATCTAATTCATCCGAAAGTAACTTAAAATCTACCTTGAGAATTTGAAGAAGCCCATAACATTCAAACTCTTTCTCCTGATGAAACCTTGTGCGAACCAATATTTGAACGGAGCACAAACGCGAGGCGTATGGTAGATATATTGTTTCACATACATTTAAAAGTAATTTGCCCACTTTTCTAGGCATACGCGACTTCACAATACATACGTTTTATTCACTCGAAAGGAGGTTATTAAAACAATCCTACCTTGCACACGCAATACAAGGATTTTCTGAGGAAATATTTAAGTGGCCTGGTTTCTATTAGTTCTGTGTTGTCCCGTAAGAATTTTCTTACTATGTAGTAAGTACTGAGCAGGACTGCTTTCGCGATGTCAATGAAGGTGTTAGTATGCAGTTCTATGATTTTCAGGTTCTGTTCTAGTGTTTTTGGAACTAGTTCGGTTGATGATACAATGATCGGTATCACATGAACCTTATTCAATAGCCCCATCTGATGTAAATCGATGGCGAGCTCCGCTTATTTGTCCTTTTTCTCTTGATATTTATCCAACACATTGTTATTGTTGGGTACAGCGACATCTACCAAATAAGCTATATTTGTTTCTTTATTTAACAGTACATCAGGCCGATTATTCGTCACCCTTCTGTCCGTGATAATTGCCCGGTCGTAGTACAGTTTCAAGGCATTTTTTTTAAGCACTGAACTTGGTTTGTATTTATAACAGGGCACAAAGTTGTTCAGGAGCCCGTATTTATTGGCAAGCTTCTGGTGTATGATGTTACACACCTGGTTATGTCGCGGGAGGTAGTCCGTGGTTGCTAGGTAAGTGCAGCCAGATGTTTTTGCTGTATAGTCTCTGAATCGGTCTTTGATGATTTCGTGTGTTAATAACTTGATCCTGTCTCTGGGAATCGTTGTCCACGCTTCAGCCACCTGCTGGATGCTTTCTTATCTATGTATGGCTGATTCAAGTCATTGTGATGTCGGCTGTGAGCCCACTGTTCTTATTTGTCGGGGTCTGAAAGTGACTTTAGGATGATGTTCTTACTTACGAGATTGAGTGTAGAGTACGAGTTATCACTTAAAGTCACTATGTGATGGAGGCTTGATGTTTGTGCCTTGTTGGTGAAGAAATCTTTCAATTTTTGAAGCTGTCGGGAGTGCGAATTGGTCAAGTCAACAAGGGATCTTCCACCTTCTCTTCGTGGTAAAGTCATTCGGAAAATAGATGATCTTGGGGATCTTGAGTGGTGTGATTTGTACTTGGTAATCATTAGGCGAGTGCTTCATTGTAGTCCGTCTAGCTCTGTGTTAGTCCATTTCACGACTCTGAAACTGTAGGTCATAGGTGTTAATTGCTGTAATGAGATTTCCGGCCTTCAATTCTGTCTTCAGAAGAGCTCGCACTTTTTGAACGTACTGATCTTTCATCTTGGTCTTTCCTTGCTTATTCTGGAGCAGTCTAGTTTGTTGAAATCCTAGGTATTTGTAGGTCTCTCCTTGGCTCATAGCTAGAACTATTTCTCCATTGGGTACGGCTATATCACCATTAATTACTTTGTCTTTTTCGATGTTTAAGGCTTTACATTTTCAATTCCAAACTCTATATGGATGTCTTTCGAGAAGATGTGTGTCACGTCAATAAGCTTTTTCAGTTGGTTATGGTTTCCACTATAAAGCTTAATATCATCCATATACAGAAGGTGGGATATGGTTCAGTAATTTTCTCTATTGGCTTTGATGTTGAAGCCATGCTTTGTAATGTTGAGCAACGTGGAGAGGGGGTTCATCGCTAAGCAGAACCAACTTAGCGAGTATCCTTGGTAAATTCCTCTAGGTTCGTTCTCCACTGGTGCTTGATAATTGCCAGAAAATTGATGATCATAGGGTGAATTTTGTATATTCCTAGTACGTCTATGAGCCAGAAATGTTGTAACGCCTTTTTATAGTCTACAAAAGCAGTGTGTATGTTGCGTTGGTTTTCTGTGCCTGCTTAAGTACCACAGAGTCGATGATAAGTTGTTCTTTGCATCCTTGATAATCTCGATGCATCCCTTCCTCTGCTAATAGTTTTTGACTGTACATATGATTGTTAGGATCTGGGTGATGGGCCTGTACTGAGACAGAACTTCTGTCCTATTGCTTTTGGGTAGCATAGTTGTAGTGCCTAGCATTAGAAATGCGGGGGTTGTCTCAGGATGATGCATTATTTTGGTACAATGACGGGCTATAGCTTCATGGAGGACCTCGAATTTCTTATACCAGAAATTATGAATATAGTCAACTCCTGGCGACTTTCAGTTGCTCGTTCCCTTAATAAAGCTGCTAACTTCCTCCTTGGTGATAGAGTCAAATTTGTGGTGTTTGATACTCATCTAGTTTTTGTTGATAGATGAGATGGGTGGATTTTGTACCTATCTTCTTAAATATTCTTAATGCGCGTCTTAAGTCTGCTGGAGGGGTGTTCATTCTTCCGAAATTCTGCGAGTCGTCCTATTTCAATTCGTCAATTGTCTTCTCAAGTCTTTTCTGCCATATGGGTTTTTGTTGGTGTGTAGCTTTGCCTGTTTTCTTCTGAGAATGTACTTGTTGTTTATGGCATCTAAGGACGGCGACGGCAGAGCAGTATATCAGTGTACGGAGCTTCTCAAGTATGTCATACTCTAAAATTAACTGTGCTAGTATAGTGTTAAAAATCTCGAGGATACTGTCAATCTCCCGACTAGTTCTAAGTTTTGGGTGCTTAAGTCTGAGAGTTGGACATAGGCCGTTAAACTCAGTAACAGCTTTTTGGAGTTCGTTGTTTAATGATATTTTCTCAGTCCTGGTTGTTGTTGGCTCTGTCAATGATGTCTTATCCTGTAGACTCTCTTGTAGCTCTAGGCTTAACGCGTTCGTTCTCAAGTTCAAGCTGCACCTCTCCTTTAAGTTGTTCCAAGATTGGTTCAGCCAAAATTTTATTTCGGACAATTACTCGTCGTTGGTCAGCGATGCATTGCTCGGTGATGTTCTGAAGTTCCGGATATTTCTGAAAGAAAGCACTATGAAGGCCTGTAGGTGGTTAAGTCAGTCTCAAATCTGGTGATATTATATTATGAAACAGTTCATTGCTGGTGTCCATTTCATACGCTTCCTTGGCTTTCCAGGCTCCGTGGTCTGAGGATTGGTGACATATGTCTCCTCAGAAACGGCGAGAGTTGTGCGTGCTTGGTGCTACAAGGCGTGGTGAGGTTGTTGCAGTACCCATAATCGCCATCACGCTGCTTCCGTTGCTAGCCGAGGGAGATTTTTAACTCACTTAACACACAGGACCCTCTACCACCCGAACGTGGCAAGAGGTTATGATGGCACAATGTCGATTCACCGTTTATTGCGTAAATTGTACATTTTCATAAAAGGGTTGCATTTTACCTACTGCCAGGGATTTTTAAACTCTGTGAACGAGGTTTGCTTCTCGGGGAGTGCTAGGTAATATGAGGTAAGGGAGAAGATGGGTCTTTGGGAACGGTGAGAAAATAAGAGGGTAAAGGACAGCGGCCAGCTGGTTAGGGTACTTCGGGAGCGCGTGCCTGTGTATAGAGAGATACAGAAGTATTTTCTATACTCCTGAAGATTATTATTATTAATATTAGCGCATTATTGCGTGGTTAAACTTGAAAATGTAGCGACAAAAATTGGCGTAATTTTTAAAGAAATCTCAAAACTGCCTAATCAAATGTCTCTAATGAGCATTTATTGGGAAGGCCTAAATTACAAAAAGATATAGCCTCTATTCTTCTGCTTTTTCGTCTTTATTCCTGTTATTTGCGCAGACAATAAAACAGATGTATCTCATGATCTTAGTAAATCCCGCTCATCGGGACTGTTAGTAAATTATTTGACGTTTTTCCCCGGATCAACCACTTCAGAACTATCGTATATCCATTGTTACATATGGTATTTTATCAGCACCTTTTCTAGCTTTGCGTACCCTCTTACAACTGGTTAAGGATGAGGGAGACAGCTTCCCTTTAACTGCGCACGCTATAAAAAAACCTAACCTATGTTGATGATATCAACGCCTGCTCTTTTACCTTAAATGACACTTCTTTATTTCAAAAAGAACTCATTTCTTTACTAGAAAAGGGTGGTTTTGAATTACGCTTAGCTACCTTAACCCTGACCATTTGACAACTTATTCTCGCTCATTTAATTTAACACCTGAAAACACCGCTGTAGAGGTTTTAGGGTTGCAGTGGAATCCGGCTAGTGAATATGTTTTATTTTCAGTCAATTTTTTAGATCGACCCTGTACCAAACGCCACCTCTTATCCGAGTTGGCCCGAGTTTTTGATCCTCTCGGTATATTAGCCCCGGTTATCTTCTATACAAAGACTATGGCAGTGTGGATTAAATTGGGACAAAGAACCGAACCCTGATGTTATTGGACCGATATAAAAATGAGTTGCCAATTTTAAGCAGATTCTGAGAAAAAGGAGTTACTCCGCAGTTATTTATATACGCAGGGTATATAGTAATACTGTTTTCCAAATTTCTTTGTTCTAAAACCAAAGTTGCTCCGCTATCTAGGACAACAGTTCCGTGTCTCGAATTATGCGCAGCTGTTTTACTGGCAAAAATACTGTCTTTTGTTGTAAATAATTATCGCAATTACATTTTTATTAACAAAATTTTCGCGGATACTAATTCCGAGATTGTTATTGGCTTAAATTGTATCCGCATCGCTGGAAGACGTTGATCTCTAATCGTGTCTCTTATATTTGGGAATGTATTTCACCTGTTTGCTGGTACGTTCTTCGGACAACCCGAATAGCCTGATATATAGCCTTTCGCGGTTTACTACCGGTAAAAATTGTGTCCAACCCTGTATGGTTTAATGGCCCCAGTTTTTATCTGACTCAGAAACTGTTGGTTAATTATTAAAAATAATTCTAGTTCCGAATTATCCAACCCTCCATTTTTTATCGCAGAAAAGAAACTCGCGCTTTTCAATAATTTGGATGCAAACGAAGATATTTTTCACTAGGATTGAATGCGTTCTTTCTTATATTTTACGTTTTATAAATAATATAAATCAAATAAACAGGATAAAAAACTAGGTTCGCTATCCACTTTTTTCCCAACAAACTTATTTAAAAATGAGATTAATGGTAAAATCCTTTCTAAACCTCTTCACAAGTTAAATGTTTTTATTATATTATATTACATTATATTATATTATATATTATAGGTTTTCAGTCCTAAATTACGATGCTAAACACCCAATTTTGTTGACACGTCAATGCCCTTTAACTACCCTGGCTGCTGCTGGGTTCGGTACTAACCAGTTTTTACTCGCCCAAAAATTTTGAATTTTATTGCAAAAACGGGCAATTCGTTCTGTCCTCTCGAAAGGTATCAGTTGTTGGAAAACCAACCCTAAAACGTTTCAACTTCCAATGGGTGATTTACATTTTACAAATGGTTTTTAAATACAAGTGTTCATTATGCTGGGCCTTATTTTATTATTTTTAATCGCCGACGGGGTTCTAAAACATGCAAGGTCTACATTTGCCTTTTTATTTGCAAAGTCATGCATCTTGCTTGGCTACCGATTTCTAGCTGCTTTGCGACGCTCTATTTCCGCTTATTTTCCGATCAAGGCACACATTTTAAAGCTGCTTCTAATGAAGTAAATAATTTCATGCACAAAGCCGCCCGACGAAGGGATTAATGTGAGCTTTTAGCCTCGGGCTGCTCCACATTTTGTGGGATTTAAATCGCGTTTAACATTCTTGCCCTCTAATCGCCATGAGCGCTGATCCTGAGGATGTTATTGCGTTTACTCCTGGTCATTTTTTGACCATGAAACCCCTTTTACTCTTATCTAGCCTAATTTCTTAGATGTTCCAATCAATCGCTTATCCCGATTTTTGGGAGCGTTGGCATAAAGAATATTTACAATCTTTACAGCAACGCGCTAAATGGTAGATGCAATGACTGTCCTTAAAGTAAGAAAACTTGTTTTGATTAAAACTTGACATGTGTCTTGTCATTGGGTTCTCGCCCGAACTGTATCTTTACATTTTGATTTCGGATGGGGTCGTACACAAAAAGTGGCATCCTTACTCTAGCCAGTGATGAAGCTATGGCCTTTACCTGTGCAGGCTTAAGAACTAAACGCCACTGGTTTTATGTTCCTTCCTTATTTATATATATATATATATATATATATATATATATATATATATATATATATATATATATATATATATATATATATATATATATATATATATATATATATATATATATATATATAATTTATATATAAACTCCTGGACAAAATTATCGCACCACTGCTTATTTTTAAAAGAAAATTTAAATAAACATAAATTTTAAACGTTATTTATTTGTGTAAATACGATAAATAGAACTGGACCATAACAATTTTTAAACTTTATTTTGGTGTTCAAGGTCAAATTTCTTTGAATTACTGAAATTCTTTATTTTGCATTTTTCCTTACATGTACCTAAGGCACAAAGTTTCAGTTGTACTTCGTACTGTTTAAGGTTAATTGTTTGTGAAACATAAACCATTCTTTTATTAAATATGGAGAGAGCGTCACGGCATCTAACTGAAAATGAAGCGGTCCAAGCAATAACTTTAGTTGGAGAAGGTAGACAATTTTTTGCGTCTCAATGTTCTAAGAGATAGAACATCTACCAGCCGTAGCATAAACGATTTAATTAGGGAAGTACGCCATGTCAATATTTCCGATCGTACAGTTAGAAGACGCCTTCATGAAGCGAATTTAGATAACAGAAGGCCAGCAACTGGACCTCTCCTCACCAGACAATATATATATATATATATATATATATATATATATATATATATATATATATATATATATATATATATATATATATATATATATATATATATATATATATATATATATATATATATATATATATATATATATATATATATATATATATATATATATATATATATATATATATATATATATATATATATATATATATATATATATATATATATATATATATATATATATATATTGTTTGCCAAATTTGGATAAAATATTCACAGTTGTATGGGTTCTTTAATTATATGTTCAAAATAAATTACTTTCAATTATATTATTAGACAGGGCGATTTAAAAAAAAAAGTTTTTAAACGATTCGCATAAATGTATTTTTTGTTTTTTAGCATAACTGCTATTCCCGTCTTTAAGCTCCATATTTCCACAACAAAAAACCCCTTTCGCAATTTTTCAATATTTTAATTGGTTTTTGCTTTTTTGTTTATTAACTAACAGCGTGAACTCTACACACGTGGCAAAAATTACCTTTTTTCAAAACCTGCTTGTGACAAATTGTCATGTGTATCGCACTATTAAAAATTTGGCAATGAAGCAAAAACCGGTTAAAATATAGAAAATTGCAAAAGGAGTTTCCTGTTATATGGTGTTTTAAGACATTAGTAGCAGTTAAGCTTAAGAACAAAGACTGTATAATAACATAATTGTTAATTCAATTTGAATACATCTTTGTAGAACCACATTTTTCTCATTTGAATAATTTTTCAACCTGTCATTATTGAAAAAAGTATTCACAGGTGTGTAGGTTTTAAGATGATGCGTTTGAAACGAGTGAGACTGAATTATGTTGTTGCACATAGGGTTGTAAAATACCCAGGTATATTAAACTCGGGTGATATTTTACGTAAAAACGCCAATAATTGATATCGGCTCTTGTTATTATAAATGTATAACGTTTGAAGATATTAAAATGTATTAATTAATTTATCAATAAGTAAATAAATATATAAGAACAATTGTTTTTATTTAAACCCTATATAGCAATTGTTTGTAAAATGACCATTTAAATAGACACACTCACCACCAAATTATGAAGAAACCGGTTAAATAAGACACATTCTGTAGAAATTTTAAAATACGTTATTTTGTATATTAGGACAAATACATAAAAAATCAAAACTAAATCAATTCTTTTCCCAAAAGAATCACGTTAAAATATTTTTTTACTAAGTCAGCCAAAATTAAATTAAATGTTTTTTTTTTACCTAACTTAGTAACGTAGCAGAAAAATCTAAGAAAAAACAAGACGTCATCTAACTGGCTCTGTAATAAAACAGCGCTGCACGAAAGAGCTCTGTAATGAAACAGCGTTGTCTGGAAATAGCCATGTAATGAAATATAAATACTCGGGTTCTGAGCATTTATCTCGATCATGCTCAGAAGTTAAATGCTTGTGACAACCATGTTTTATAAACTTCAAGGCACTTTTTATCACCATTTTATAATCCTTGGAATATGAAAATTGCAGTGGACCTAGTAAAAATCCCTTGACCTTTATATAAATTATAAATAACCATGTTTTGTATTTAACCTGGGGCTTGGGGTAAATACTCGGGTAAATTCCCATTTTTTTATTTACCTACTCACTGTGTATTTACAAGGCCCCTCGCCCGGGTTACAGTAGATATACAGGTCTTTTTTTTAAGCCATTCTTAAAATATATCTTTTGTTTTTAAAGATTATTATTACTGGCATGTTGAAGCCTCATATATTTACAGTAATTAAGAATCTTTGTACAGTTTTCAATATAGTTCATCCGTATATTAAAAAATAAATAAAATAAAAATATTTTATTCAGTATTTGTTTTATTTTCAGTTATTAACATCGCATAAACCACAGTGTATCTCGTACACCTGACAGTTGATATCGTAATTTTTATCACAAGTAGGCTTTGGAAACTGATGCATTGTTAGTTTAGTCAGATTTATTTTAAAACGACAGATTTGTTTTAAAAATGTTGTCGGAAAACGATAAAATTTTAATAAAAGCAGTATGACAAGAGAAAAATTTCGGAGCTAAGAAGATAGCGCGGGAGTTTCCCAACAGAAACTGGTGCGTTAGAGCAGTGTCTCGTTTGCTCCGTAAAATGGGATTAAATAATGGAGATTATGGGAGAAAGCAAGGAAGCAGATGTGCTACTGTGGGCGGGGCTTGATTCTCAAAATTTTTTAACATGGGCGGAGTCACAGCTTTCTTTTGGTTTCTGTCCCCTGCAGGGACGCTGTGCTCCATTTCGTCTTTATCAAAAAGAGAATACAAACTTCCTTCCCTTTGTCCTGTAGTTTGTTTATTCTTCCTTAATGCGGACCTGCGGTCCAAATGTGTTTTTTGTCTAGTTAAGTTGTCGCCTTCGCAGATGGAAGAAAGGTCGACGTTTGATTCCCCACCCTGACTCTGTCGAGTAGGAGAGAAATCCAATTCGAATAATGAAGGTTGATAATTCTTTTTCTTGTTTACCTGTCTAATTTCTAACGAACTGTCTTTAAATAAGGTTTGCAAAGTTTCGCGCGTTCGGTTAGTATCAAGCAACATTGTAGAATTTGGATTATTTATTTTATTAAATTCATCATTTGAGTTTGATTTATTAGTTATGAATGGAGAATCAAGTTGATATTCCCTTCCTCGGGGCACCTCCATGGAGACGTGGTCCATGTAAGTAGCACCGGCGAAAGTATCTACCATATAGGTCTTAAAAGAACTGTCGTGGTTGTCAAAGTAGTCAGGGGCTTTGAATGACAAGCTTGACAAGCTTGTCGGGCACCCACCACTCACCCGGGGAATTTTGGGATGTTCGTTCCCCTCGCCAGAAATAAGAGTGAGCGATTGCTCAATATGGGGGACGGTGTTGCTAGGCGACTGGATATCTGCACTACCTCTCTTGGGAACTACGCCAGAAGTTGGAGTAGCCATCGGTAGTCAGTTTAGAAAAAATGTAATTAAAAAATTCAAAGTCCGGCTCTGCCGAACAAACAAATTAGGGAGCAACGGGAGTCAGTCGGGGTCACTTACAACTAAAGTAACGTAACCCGAGTGGAGTCCTATCCCTAAATCTAAGTTTATTTACAAAAATCTTATGGATTTATTTACTTATAAACTCCTGTCCTTTATGGCCTTAGCCGTGTGTAGGCTTTTCTAAGTCCGTACACCACTAAATAAGTTCACCTTTCGATTTTAAGTCGAAACGTTCAAAGAAAGCACTACGCACTGTCACTGTTAGTGTTCGTGTAGTTACTTTGACGCTTTAAGTTTATTGTTTATAGTTTATTGTTTATGCAATGTTGAGATTTACGCAAAGTTCGCTCAACAGTCTTTTTCCTCAAAACTAGTAGTTGACCACAACTACTAGAACTGTCTTTTTGCTCACTTTTTCAATACTCAAGTCAAAATCAAAGGAGAATAACAAATCTCTCGTATTTGCTATTTTTGTTTATAACAATCAAAAGTTAACACTGTGACTGCTCAGTAAAGTCTTTCAGTAACAACTTTAGAATCAAAATACAATCTTACTTAGCCTAGTCGAAATAACTAAGTGAATATCTTTTTTATTTACAATAAAAATTAAGTCTTTATTTATTATTAATAATGAAGTCAAAATCAGGTAAAAAATTAGTCTTATTTAAATGCGGGCAAAGCTATTTGAAAATTAAAAATCAAAAATGATAATATCAAAATTAAAATTTAAAAAGTTAAAACTCAAAAAGATATTCTTTTCAAGCTTGCCAAATTTCCCTAATCTAATAGTCCACTCGGGTCACGCTGCTTGGGATATTAGACGCGAAAATGTTTATAATGTATTTAATATTTATAATAAAAATTAAAAATTAATATTTTGTCAAAGTTAAAGTTTATGATAATTATTTATATATGTACAAAAATCACAAATATATATATATATATATATATATATATATATATATATATATATATATCAATCAAATCAAAATTCAAAATGCACGGTTTTGCTAAGTGTTCCTTAGAATAAACAATCCTCTACACTTAAGAGAGATTGAGAACTTCAGGAACTGACGTGCTATGTCTCTGGAGGGATTGTTAAGTTTTAAAAAGATCGGATTCACCAAGCGTACTTAATAGCTAGGATCCTATCTTACCTATACAAGATCAAGTAATTATTATTTACACAATTTGTTTAAACAATTAAGTTTAAGTCAATCAGAGAATCTCAAATTCGGTATAGTCACAATCAGTATTTTTACAAAAATATGATTCGCCCAATTAAGGGTAGATCATAAAATACAAATCAAATAAAATAAAAAATGTTACAAGATAATAAACTATTATGCAGTCAAAATCGGTATGTTTTAAAATCAGTAAAAGTTAATAACAATTATGAGTGAGCACTTCGTTAAAATTTAGTTACAAAAAGTTATTTAAAAATTTCCCAAAAATAAGCAATTGGTAAACAGGTTTACGTTTCAAAGTTAGTGATACTTATTTGCCAGAAGTACAAAAAATTTTACTTTACACTTGAACACTAGTTGGAATTGAGCCTTTGGTACTTAGAAAGGAAACTTGATCTGGAGAAACTGAGCTTGGGGAACGCTTAGAAAAAAGGAGACCAGAGCCATAGCTTACCTAGTTTTTCTACACGCAATTTAGACAGCTAGTATATTTTCTTCCAGATGCCTCCTACTAGGACATAAATCAGGAGAACCAGATTTAATTCCCGAGGACGATCTTCACAGTCTAAGTTCTACTAAGGACCTTAGTGCAAGGGAACTTTTCGAGACAAAGACCCGGCGCATTCCAACGTTGGGAACAAAGTGCAAGGTTCCTCTCGTAGGCTTCGGCTGTATCACTCAGAATGAAAAAAGAAACGCACTATTAATACTGCTTCCGACGCTTAGGAGGGCAATTAAAAAATATGCTTTTTCACACACGAATTTATGTCACGTATTACTGGTTCGTAAGGCTGAGATCGAATGCTTACGGATCAAATTTCTGTCCATATTTATATTACTCGAATTCATACGTCACGGCGACTCCCCTTTGCATGCTCTAGACCAATCCTGGTCATTCTGGGCAGAGTCCCGTGAACGAAACTGACGAATTTTTAGTTCACTTTCGGGCAAGAATTTCTTGACGAAACATCTCCCGGGAAATTTTGAAGTTCCGTGGGATCTTTGTTTTTGAGAATTTTTCCAGTTTTGGATTTTTCCCTAGAATAATATTACTTAATACGTATTCTGGCCAAGTCTTATTAATTTATTACAACTTTTATTTTTTCAAAAATAAAAAATTCTTATAGCTTCCAAACTTTGTTAAACGATTATTCTTAATGTATTATTTACTCCTGTAAAAAATTAGATTTTTCCTATTAGTAGTTTACGAGATTTTGGAAGTGTTCACCAGGACCTGGTGCTGTCCTTCCAACGTCGATTTCTTGGTTTTCTGTTGATTTTTTCAAAAAAGGTTTTATTACATAAAATGTTTCTTTTTATAAGGGCTTTCATTCTGTGAAGTCCTAAGTCGATATCTTAATTTTGGTTTTTTGTTGTTTCAAAAAGATTTGGTTATTTGGAACATTTTTTCTCGTAGGACGTCGCGTTTAGGCGCTACGGACGTAGCGTCCTTTTCTGGGAGTGGCATTCTCGACGCCTATCTTCTTTTGTTCATAATTTCTTTATCTCTTCATATTTCTTTTTCAAATTTGGACACGGGGTGGCTCTAAGGGGTCTCTTTCGACTAGTCCTTACGGCACTTGTCTGTCTTGTTTAGAAAAAATTTTATTTAAGATTGAAATTGAAAAATTTAAAATTAACGAACTTGTATTTTTGAATTTAAAACGACAGGTGCATTCGTTTAGATAGAAGATTTAGAAGAAATGATAGTGTAAATAACATTTGGTTTACCGATGAAAAAATATTTTATCTGCGACCCCCCAAGGGTATATGATGAGGTTCCAAAAAAAGAAAATATAAATCCGGGCAGATTATTAATTGAACAACAGCACTTCGCAGGTGGCGTCATGGTATCACTTGGAGTATCCAAATTAGGTAAAACGAGCATTATATTTATAAACCGCGGGGTAAAGATGGATTCAATGGTATACTGTCATGATATCCTTGAGGTTATGCTGCCAGAAATTGAAAATATCAATGATAATTACGTGTACATGCAAGAAGGCGCCCCGTCACATCGTTCTGCATATACAGTTCATTTCTTAAATCAACAATGTCCAGAAATTATAAGTCCAGATGAGTGGCCTCCGAACAGCCCCGATTTAAACCCAGTAGATTATACAATTTGGAGAACGTTAGAAAGTGCTGTCTATAAAAACAAACACTTGAAGAGCATTGATGCTTTCAAACTCGAGATTTTACGTTGTTGGCAAAACTTCGACCAAACCATAATAAATAATTCGATTAATCAGTGGAAAAGAACATGTATTCAAGTAGACGGACGCCATATTGAGCAATTTTTTTCATAATTATTATTGTTAAATTACGGTAACTATGTTAATATTTTTTTTGTTAATGCTTAAATAAATACGATTTTTAAAATTATTATTACTATTATTATTATTATTATTATTATTATTATGGGTTACCACTGATTTTGGTTTCCGTAATATATTTTTTTCTTGTAAGAATTCTATTAATTGTTTTAAATTATTATGTCTTTTTTCAGTATAAAATACACGATCTATCATCAAGCCAAGCCACTTAAAATTATTCCACAGCAAAATTTGATCACTATGAAAAACATTACGCTAACCAAAACAGTGCTATTATATGAGAGTAGAAAGAAATGTACAAGCTGAATTATGTCGTAGCATATTTAGTAAATATAGTTGGTGAGCTGTATAGTCATAATATCGGTTAATATCGCAATTGAATGTTGATCAGTTTAGTCTTTCTTTGTCGCCCTTTTATGTACTTTAATAATTAATAAAAATGTCCTAAAAATGTTTAATTCGATAGACTGAAAAATTAACTAGATTGTTTAAATGCTTCGTTCCAATGTTCTGAATTTAGTCCATACGAAATGCTTAGATTGTGTGAATATAAGAACATTTCCTCAATTAATAACGTTAGCAAATGTAATATTACCAATTACAGACTTACTCTGCGAAACAATCGTTTTCTTGTTTAAAGTAATCCACACTTTTTGCTAAATACAAAGACGTTTCAAAAAAGTACCAACTATTTTACTAAAAAGTGACATTTTACAGGGCATAAGCATACAACCACTTTTAATTATGTTAAATGAGTTTAAAATATCAGCATTATTTTATTATTATTTATTTTCTTAATAATTTTATGCATTGTTATTTTTTAGAGTGCTAGTCTTTTAAAAGCAGTTTTAACTTACTATAAATTAGATTTATACTATTTATGGATGTGATATAAGCACTATTAAGAGGAAAGTAATTTTAAGAACATACCGATTTATTATTGCCTATTTAATAATTAACCCTGTTTCAAAAGGCACTGCACGCAAAAAAAAGTAAATGCAAGTCGAACGGCTAGTCAAATAAAAATATAAATATTCAGATCCATGGATTTATAACTTTCATGATCTTTTGAAGTGTTGAGTATATTTAATCTTAATGATAAACATATTACTTAAAGTGACTGTTGGATGACTTCTTGTTTTTTTTTAGTTTTTTTGTGTGTGTTAGGTTAGTAAGTTAGGTAAAAAAGAACGTTTAATTTAATTTTAGTAAAAAATTATTTCAACGTGATTCTTTTGAAAATTGATTTAGTTTTGATTTTTATGTGTTTGTCCTATTATTTAAAATTACATATTTTAAAATATCTATAGAAGGTCTCTTATTTAACCAGTATCTTCATAATTTGGTGGTGCGGGTGTACTTTTACAAGGCCTTTTTACAAACAATTGCTAAGTACGATTTAAATAAAAACAATTGTTCTTATATATTTATTTATTTATTGATAAATCAATTAATACATTTCAATATCTTCAAACGTTATACATTGATAATAATACGGGCAGATATCAATTATTGGCGTTTTTAAGTAAAATATCAAAATGCCCTGGTATTTACGAATTTTGGCTAATTGCCCGGGTAAATACCGTAGCCTACCGAGAGATCCGGTAGGCTACGGTAAATACCCAGCGTATTCACCCCGAGTTTAATATACCTGGATATTTTACAACGCTATGTATAACAACACAATTCAGTCAGTTCGTTTTGAACGCATCATATTAAAACCTACACACCTGTGAATACTTTCTCCAATTTTATGAAAATATAACGGCGGGTTGAAAAAATTATTCAAATAAGAAAAATGTGGTTCTACAAAGATGTATTCACATTGAATTAAGTTCAGTTATAACGTTTTACAGGGCAATTTAAAAGGAGTCATTTTTTAAACGATTCGCAAAAGTTTGGTCTTTGTTTTTAGACTTAACTGCTACTAACGTCTTAAAACACCATATAACAGAAAACCCCTTTTGCAATTTTCAATATTTTAACCGGTTTTTGTTTCATTGCCAAATTTTTAATAGTGCCTATGCGATACACATGACAATTTGTCACAAGCAGGCTTTGGAAAAAAGGTTAATTTTTGCCACGTGTGTAGGGTTCACGCTGTTAGTTAACAGACAAAAAAACAAAAACCAATTGAAATACTAAAACAATGCAAAAGGTGTTTTTAGTTGTGGAAATATGGGGCTTTAAGACGAGAATAGCAGTTATGCTAAAAAACAAAAAATACATTTTTGCGAATCGAAATTTTGTTTCTTTTAAATCGCCCTGTATAATAATAAGTAGTTAAAATAGGGGAGCGCCTCCTCCTCTTTCTCTCTCTCATGTTCCTCATTCTTATCTTCCTCCCCTTTTATTTTCATTCGCATCATATTTTTAATTTTTTCTCTTTGTCCTCCCACATTTGATTTTGCATTCTTAAGTCTTATAAATAGGTGCATCAAGATCATTTTAGTATGCTGAGGCACATTTACTAAGCTGTGCTCGAGTTGCGTAAAAAGTTATTTTTGAATTTTTCCGTCCACCAATTGTGTATAAAACAAAAAGAAAAAAGTGGGTCAAGTAATAAGTGAATTATGTGTAATCGCGAAAAATTAGCTACATCTATCAGACAGTTAAAAGTTAAATATCTCAATTTCTTTGAAGTGATTTCGAAAGATTAATACACCAAGCTGTTTTATCCACTGAAACGAGATTATTTGGAAGCAATTGACTGTTGTGATGATTATTTAGAAGGAATTATAAGCCTTACTACGTTTTTCAATACATTTGGGAAATCATACTTTGAAGGAGAATTAAGCCACCTATTAGTATTTATAGGAGAAGATTGCCAATTTATACCTGCTATTATTGCAACACAAAAGAGGTTTCAATTTATACGAAGATAAAAACAGGTATCATCAAGAAAAGTTAATCCTATTGGTAAGAGACGTCCCCCCACATATTTAAGATATTATGTTAAATAAATTAAATGGCTGAGTTGCTGATTGCAGTTACATTATTAGAGGACAAATTTAGTAATCTTTCAAAAAACCTTTTTCTCATATTCTATGGCAAGTAGTCCGGAGTGGATAGACTTTTATTATAATCAAGCTGCGGAATTCGTAAAGGCTGCCCTCTGTTGCAACAAATACTTTGAAACATTAAATGTTTTTCAACTTATTCGAGATCTAAAAGATATTGGCTTTGGTTACTATTTAAAAGACTTGAAGCAATTTATTGACGAGGATACTATTCTTCAAGAAATTGAGAAGGAAGAATAAATTTAATAATATTCACAATGGAGCAAGTGGTTACTGAAATGTATCAAGAGTTTATTATATACTTCCAATATTTATCAATTGTAGGCGAAGAAGACGCAGAGACACAAGATTTGTCAGCATACGTTAAGAATATAGATCGAATAGAACAATGTAAATTAGCTGCTAAATTTTGTAATGATTATTTAAAATATAAAAATGAGTATGCACTTTTAAATGAATTTAGAAAATTAGATTTAAGGTATCATATTAATTGTATTAAATCATGGTTAGTTAATGCAAAATAAAAATGTAATTAAGTTTTTTTATATTTTTATTAATTCATAAAACAATTGTCATATAAAAATAACACATTTGTCAAAGCACACATACAAGGTGATTTTGAATTATAGAAGCATTTTGGTTCCATTAGCTTTAGCGCTGGTTGTTCATCTATTTCAATCACAGGCTTTTTAGAATATTTCTCTATAAAATCCTTTTTTTCGGTTCCTTTTACAAAAACAAAATCTGCTTTCTTCGTAAGTGTTTCAATTATTTTTGGGAAATGATGTAATGGAGTAAATCCATTATTCCAATGTATACAATGATGATTTTTCATTAGCCATACCGCCTGCTTGTGACAATCAGGTGAAAGAAACTCCATTGGAAAAGGCTTTTTAAAAATGTAATGAGTCATTTCATAACCATTAAAAGCTGTAAGCTCTTTTGGTATAAACTTATTTTTTTCATCCTTGAATCCTTGAATATCCATAACCAATCTCATATTTTCAAAGCAGCAAATTTTTTAATGAGAATTTTTTTACTTGAATAATTTGCAATTTCTTCTTTCAGTTGATTAATTTTAAAAATAAATTTTTCAATTTGTTGTTGTAGTTTTGATGTCATGACTAAAACTAAAAGCTTTTGAAAATGCCTTTAAATTAAATCGAAGTATGAAAAAAGTGGGGGTAAAGTTTATATTTGTTTCACAATTTTAGTAAGAGGGTTGTAGCTAAACAATTTGTCATGTAAAATAAGACAATAAGCAGAAGTATCTTTTTTAATTGCATTGTGTGTCTCAAATTCAATTCTCATTACTACGGATCCCGTTTAAATTGTTTATTTTTGATGGGAGCAGTCAATATGTGTAATAGGACTAATGTTTTTGAATTGTTCAGGATTAAAAATGGGTTCATTTGGAACACCATAGTAAGACTGTCTAAAGTTGGCAAACATTTCGTATAAAGCAGAAAATTTGTTTTCTTCGAAATTTAAGTACTAATCGTGATAAGATATCTTTCAGAATTTAAAAATACTCTAATATTTCACAAGGTAATATTGTCAAATTTACTCATATCTTTAGCAATTTTCCCTTTTCTGTTTTCTTGAAAGCCAATCACAACATGACGAGGAGCTTCTAGTTTACTAGTTGTTTTTACCGGCCATGTGTGACGGGTTGTTTCGGTTAGAGAAGAATATTCAACAAGTTCCCAACTCCTAAATCCTATCAATATATCTTTATTTGATTCTAATATTTTTGATAGAGCAAGTTGTTGTGGCATATCAACTAGAATGTGAGGAACTTTCCAATAAATTTTATCGAAAGTAACCAATGGAGTGTCAGGAGCACTAACGAGGTGTGCCGGATCTTCTTTGAAGATAACACCATCTAAATCATCAGTTGATCTAATAAGAACTAATTCCTGTTTCATATTCATAATAATTTTTCTGTAATCCTCAAAAAATCCTATCCATTTTTAGTGGTATGTATACGGAGAATTTTCCATTATTATCAACTAAAATTTTAGCACCTTCTTTTCGATGTGGAAACCAACCTGCATTTTCCAGTTTTAAACTTTCGTTGGTATTGTGGGAAAGGTAACTTTTTAAGGTTGATGCTAATCCAACATTTCTTATTGAATCTATAGTACCGTTTAGTTCATAGCGGATTTCTCTGAACAAAAAGGCTATACCATTGTTAATAAATAGCAATTCTTTCTTATATTTATCTTCTGTATTAGTTAATTTTCCTTCGATTTAAAGTAAACTATCTGATGGTAGAGTGTAAGCATCGAGTTCTTGAATTGGGATCCTTATTTCATCATTGTAATTGAATTTTGAAGAAATCTATGGTTGATATGTGTGAAGCTCTGAACTAACGATGGAATTGTGTACATAAAGGTTTTCGTTTACGTTTAATATGTTCATTATTTTAAAACAGTGAAACCCAAAGATGTGAGAAATTTACGATTATCTCGTCTTAACTTGTTGGTGTTGGATTTGATACTGAACTGTTGTTTAGTCTTTTTCTTTTTATAAGTTTTTACTTTGTTGATAGTGGTAGGTGCAAGTCTCATTCCAAGGGCTCTATTATATCTAACAACCATTTTATATGTCACTAACTTGTAAATGTAACCTTACTGTTATAGTTTCTCCTCTAAAACTGATAAGTTCTCCGTCTTGATCAACTATTTTAACGGTTATATTGTTAATTGCTTTGACGCTAACTGGAAAATACAAAATGGGCAAAGGAGATTCCACTATTTTATAGCCTGGAGCTACAGTTGGATAAAACTGGTGAATAATATGAACAGGTTTACCATTACTGTAAGAACCGACACAAATATTACAATCAATACAAATAGCATTCACCTTAGTTATTTTTGCAACATTATCTGATTCTTCCTCTTTCATAGCTTTTAGTATCCTGCTATTAAAACCCAACATTTTTCCTATCGAATCTTCCTTGGTAAAATCAATTTTTTTACTACACATTAAAAAGTTTTTAGAGTGTTAACATTTGCTTTTAAGAGAAAAAAAGAAAATTTTCATTCGGAAATAAATCTTCTATACTTTCTCTTATGTATGTTTCTATATCTGTAATGTCATAAGTTCCGTTGGGAATAACAATTACTTTATTATCTATATAAAATTTATAATATCCTTCTTTTATATTGGGAATAGTCATAAACGTTTCAAAATCAGCTAAACCCAGGCAATATTGTTTTCCATCCTCTAAATATATGGGCGGATTAAAATCAGCAGACAAAACAGAACTGTTTCCTGATATGGCAATTGTGGTGGACATTGCAGTTTATTTATGAATGAGATATTACAACAAATAATGAGTTTATATATTTTTTTGCAAAAATTTTAGGGATAGTTGACCACAGTTATATGAATTAAATTTTTGTTTGTTTTCATAAGTATAAAATACATCCACTTTGCCAATGGAATTAAAATATTTGAGAAGTTCAAAAGGTGGTTTTAAATTTCCATAACTAACAAAATATATTACATTTTTGTTATTTTTAATATAAGCAGTCCAATGAGATCCTTTATTTTGTTTTTTGTCCAAATTTACAATACCACACTCTTTCAGATTAATTTTTTTTGGAAGTTCATCGAGCATAAAAACACCTCTAAAGCCAGTTATTTTTAACAGCTTTACATATTTAATAATATCATTGTTCGTAAGTGCTCTTTTTGGAAAACTTATTTTGAGTTTTTTTTTGTCTGATTGCTTTCATTTTGACTGATCCTCCTTTATAAGGTCTAATAAATAGTCCTTTTCCTTTATATGGTCTAATATATAATCCTTTGCCTTCTTTAGAAGCATTTTCCATTGCAATATTATGCCTATGTATTTCTTCTAGTTGCTGTTTAGCTGCTTTAGCATCATTTACTGCCTTAGCAATTCCTGCCGCGCCTCCATCTAGTGCACCCAGGGCGCCAAGAATGGGAAACAAAAGAGGTAGAAATCCTCCAACTTTTTTGGGTGTTCAAATGATACGTTTTTTTCTCGATTTAAGTTTACCCCCTTTTTTATCTTTAAATCCCAAACCGAACTTTCTTTTACCCTTCATTATTCCTGCAACACTTAGAGCTGCAATTTTTTCACCAATAGAAGAATCCTTAGCTTTTACCCTATCCCAGGCTTTTTTTTCTAATATTTGGTCAGATATGTGTCTTCTTGGTAAATCTTCAGTCTGAAAGTATGATATATCGTGTTCTTTACAAGCGGAATCCAATGGATTTATACCAACGTCACCTCTAGTTAATCTTCTCTCCAAGTTGGTGCCTGGACCACAATAATTATATCCTGGTATATGAACTTCGAAGGGTAGTTTATTAATTAATTTATTTACTAAACCAGAGCCTTTTCTATTACGTCTTTTGATAGTTTTTTTCAACTTATGCCGACACACAGTCATTGAAGTTCTTTTTATACTGAAAACACATTGACATTTTTCTGGTATAAATACTTTTACAGCTAAAAATATTTACTAGTGTGATTAAGAATGAGGATTGAAAAACAAAAATTCTCTTTACCAGTAAATAATCATGTCGAAAAAATTTTAAGTAAACAGTTGAGAAAGCATGGTGACTTATTTTGCGGTGGTTCAAAAAGAGGACTCATAGTTGGTTGCAGTGGTAGCGGTAAAATGTTGCTTACACTGCTCGAGCATCCTAATGGAATTAGGTTTGAAAATGTCTATATTCATTCAAAGTCATTAGATCAAGCAAAATATGAATATTTAAGAAAGTTGTTAAAGCCTATGAAAGAAATTGGATACTTTGAATACGATAGCGATGAGAACATTATTTCACCTCATGAGATAAAGCCAAATTCCGTTATCATTTTTGACGATATTCCTTGTCATAATCAATCTATTATTAGAGACTTTTTCACGCATGGAAGGCATAGAAACACCGATTGTTTTTTTATTTTTCAAGGATATTCCTCAATCCTTAAATGTCTAATTCGAGAAAATTCCAACTTATTAATTTAATCTTTTAAACTCAAACAGGACTGTTTGAGTTTAAAAGATATATATAACGACCACTGTATATTGGATATGACATTTGATCAGTTTAAAAATATTTGTGCTAACTGTTGGATGGATCATATGGCTTTCTTGTAATTGACAAAGATTGTGAAGTAAATCACGGCAGATACAGGAGTAAATTCGATTCCTTTATATATTTATAAAAGTGAAAAATTTGCAGTTTTATTTCATTTAAAACTTGTACAGCATGGATAAACGTTTAGCTAGAGAATTAATAAAATCGAGACAAGCCGTGAAGCAGAAATATCGAAGCTTGAAATTAGCTACTTCTACCGCTCAGTCTGAATTAGAACAAACTTATAGACCAATAACACAACCTCTTAAACAGCTAATTTCAAATATTGGTAAATCCGAACCATTCGATTTAAAAGAAGAAAGAGTTTCAAAGTATGAAGAATTCAAAACACCTACAAAGCTTTATAAAACATCAACTCCGACGAAAACTCAGAAAACAGGAAAAACTCCGTTACTCCCCACAGAACTACCAACATTTTTAGATGACAGTAGTATCACTTCTTCCTCTTCTGTAGTACAACCATTGACATCAACTGTTATAGCGGAAACTTCAGATCCTTCTAGTGACACAACAACAAATTTAAACTTGTCAGACATATTGGAACAAACTAGAAAAACAATTCAAACCTATGTTGGTACACCGTCATATAAAGATTACTTAGCAGATTTTCATGAATTACCCAGATCATATATTGAGGGGGTGTGAAAGATACACAACATACATTTGACCATTATTATGGAATAGTTCATGACCTCGAAACGGATAAGTTTTCTTTTGGTTTAACACAGATACCGGTAGAAATTATTGGAAAAGACATTAAAGTGGGAGGAATAACGTACACAGGCACGCCAGGTTTATACGAATTGCTTTTCAAAAAAGAACCGAAAGGTTATAAGAAGGAAGATTTAGATAATTACATATCGTATATCGTAGGAATTTTGATTCAAATGAACAAGTTCAAGGAAATACATCACACAAATATGTTACAATAATAGGACCATATTTACAAAGAAAGGGGATTACAAAGACAAAAACTTTGCAAAGATTAGTTACAGCATTTAACAAACCAAAACCTCCGGTCAGAACAACTAGAGCCAAAACAACAGGAAAGGGATTAATTTTGAAAACAAACAGATCAATTACAGACTCTGTATACTGGAATAATGTAAACGAAATTGTTGATAGGCTACGTTTATTAATTTCATCAAGTGATGCGGGAAATAATGCTCATAGTAACGAGATTATCTCTATTATTGAAGAATTAAGAGAAAATAAAGTTATACTATAAAAACAGCTATTAAATATAATTATATTTATTGTTTAATGAAAGCTCAACATGACAGTTGATAAATTTGGACGCCATATTTCAAAACGTCAATTAATAAATTCTGCTTCTTTGGAAAATACAATTTATTCAAATATTGAAAGTAAAATTCTCAACAATTTTAAGTTAGATTTTATTAAACAAAATCAAGAGGGAATAAGTGACATTAATAATTTAAAAAGGAGATTAGGTGAAAATGAAACAAATACTGAAATCTTTGCTAAAAAGCTTAAGATTTTTGATGAAAATTTTTTAAAGTATGAAAACCAAATTAAAGGATGTTATACCTCAATTGAAAACGTTAATAAACAGTTGCTAACGCTAAATCAAATAAGTAAAGATTTGCAATTTTTAAATGAACATGTTAAAAAGGAAGATAAAAAATTAAGTGATGATATTAACAAAATTAATAAAATAATGGAAACAAATATAAGAGAAGTAATAATTGAAAAACACAAGGAAAAGATTAAACAATTAAGAACTTTTATAAAAAGGTTAGATGATAAAAAAAAAGAAATCAAAATAGTATTCTTAACAGTAGAACAATTGACCAACTCTCTTTGGAAGAAAAACAACAGTATATTTCCTTTGGAAAGATAATGTCTAGTGTAATTAAGAAATTAGAACAAGAATTAAATAAAACAGAGGAGGAATTCAAAAATAGTGATTGTAGATCAACTACTTTCTTAACTGGAGAGATAAAAAACTCCTTTAATGCTTTAGAAAGGGAGATTACTAAAATTAGTAAAGTTTTAAATGAAAAAAGTTATACAATACAAATTGATAAATTGAATAAATGGGAAAAAACATATAAAAGTTATATTTCGAATTATTACAAAACATAGAAATTGAACTTCCTTTAAATTGAATAAACAAGTTTGTTGTCATGTCAACCGTTAAACAACAAGTCGTTAATGAATTACATAAACCTGCTAGAAAAAACTACAAACGCAGAAGGGTGGTGGTGAAAGGGTTAAATGATCTTTTTCAAGCTGATTTGGTTGAAATGTTACCCTATGCCAAATTTAATAAGGGATTTAAATATATCTTGATTACCATAAATGTATTTTCTAAGTATGTTTGGGCCGAACCGGTAAAATCTAAATCTGGAAAAGACGTAACAGTGGCAATGAAAAAAATATTAATCAGTGCAAAAACTCCACCAAAAAACTTGCAAACGGACAGAGGGAGAGAGTTTTTCAATGTAAATTTTCAAAAGTTGATGCAACAATTTCGAATTAACCATTATAGCACGTTTTCCAATTTGAAAGCGAGTATAGTAGAAAGAGTGAACAGGACTTTAAAGAATAATATGTGGAAAATATTTAGCATTCAAGGAAATTACAAATGGTTTAATATATTAGCGGATATTGTAAAAGAATATAACAATACAAAACATTCTTCAATAGGAATGAAGCCAAAACAAGTAAATAAAACAAATGAAAAGAGAATCTTGAAATCTGCATTTACTCATGCTAAAACGTTAGATATAAAATATCCAAAGTTTAAAGTGGGTGATCACGTATGCATAAGCAAGCATCGAGAGGCATTTTCGAAAGGTTACACACCAAATTGGTCAAATGAGATATTCCACATTAAAGAAGTTAAGATGACAAACCCCTGGACATATTTAATTCAAGACGAAGATAATCAGGACATTCTGGGTGGTTTTTATGAGCGAGAATTACTAAAAGTAAAGCATACCGATGTGTATCTTATTGAGAAGATTTTGAGAAGGAAAGGAAACAAAGTTTATGTGAAATGGTTAGGACTTGATAAAAAATATAATACATGGATTGATAAAAAAATATTGTTTAATTAAATTGAAATTAAATTTTAGTTAAATTTGTTTTATTTCTGTTCCTCACTTTATGCTTTAGCTGATATAAATTACAATGTCTGAAAAGTACCTACTCTTATGTGCTAATTAAATTCAAATAAAATTCACATTTGAGAAATTAAAATTTTATTAAGTAAAACATCAAATACAATTTTTATTAAAACGTGTCAAATATATTTTATTTCTATGTTCCTCAGATAATATCGAATCTAGAATAAGTTTACAATCATTTATTCTTTTTTCAAAACGGAGTTTAAGTACCACATCTGAAAGTTACTCCTACGGGCTTGTCTGTAAGCAAAGCTCCACTTCACTAACACATGCACCTTATTGTTCTCTTCCAGAAAATATATTGTTTTCTTCGTAATATTTTCTTTTTGATCCATTTTCATTGTTTTCTTCGTAATATTTTCTTTTTGTTCCATTTTGCTTCAATTTGTTTTCCATTTCTTCAGGATATAAAGCAAGTAATTCCATCATAGTTGAAACATTTTCACTGTTAGGATTTTGTGTTGGACTTATTATATTATAAACATGCGTACACAAGTCGCCACAATCAGCTGAAATATTATTTTGAAATATGTATTGAATTCTTGCCTTTTAATTATAGATCATCTATAATCAATAATTTCCTTCAATCGCCACAAATTGTCCAAAGACTCTTGTCCTAAGTATATGAAGTGTGGGCCTTTTGTAATTTGCAGAACAGGGATATCATTTATTTTCTGTACCTGCAGATGAATGTTGTTTATCTTCACACTGGTTTGATCAACTTGAGGAAAGTAGAAATTGTTTACAATAATTCCTTGATGAACACAAATGTCTTTCCAATTTTCTTCGGTTAGAGCGATTAAAAATCCAGTTTTTCCACCAATTACAATTTTTGGAGAAAAATCATTTAAACTAATGCCAACAAGAACAAATTTTGACAAAGAATTATTTAAAAAATAAATTTTTGAATTAAGAAGCGTTTCTAAAGGCTTATGAACCACGGCGTTGTTCATAATGACTAAACGAGACTGAAACATATTGCTTTATTCTTGTACTTAAATATTCTCATCCCCACTTTCTTTAAAGTTTCGATTAAAATGGTTTAATGAAAAAATAGATTTCCAGTTTGAAATTTGTAATAAAGATAAATAATTAAAATGGTAATGTATAAAAATAATGCAAAGTTTAATGTAACACTAATGATGGAAAAGTAATAATTTTTGAATCCGTCATAATAATTGGTATGGTTGGGGGTTATAATTTGTAACTGATTATTTTTAAACTCTAACCTTTCGATCCAATTTGTATCAAAAATAGATCGATTTGGATAATGATACAAAATTTTAAAAAATTTACTTGCATTTTCATCTCCATTTATTCGTTCCATCCAACTAATTGTACAATTGTTAATTAATCTAATTTTCATAAATTTACAATATTTACTTAGAGTGGCGTCTGTTTTATTAGAAAAACATATTTCACACTGTGTTGCGCCAGGGGGATAATGAACATAAGAAACATTTTGGAAAATAAAATAAAGAAGAATGAATTGCGATCCACTGATAGTCATTGAAACAAATTAATAATTATATTCCAAATTTATTAGCATTAAGCAGATACTTTCACCACGAAAGCAAAAGCAGTTGTAAAAAAAATAACAATAAAATACTTAATTTAAAGATATGTAAAAGTTCATAAATAAGGATATTAATAATACTATATAAAATGTGTAGCTTGAAGACTTATTTTGAATGGTTACAATTATTCGATTCCTATTTTTCCATAAACAGTTATTTAAATCACAATTCCTAGCAAATTTCTTATGCTCCACAATGGGATCATCATAACTTAACCAATCAAAAATTTCAATACCACAATAAAAACATTTACAAATATCATTGATTGAAATATAGTAAAAGCCAGCTCCAGACAACACTTCTGGCCTCAATTTTCATTTCCATTTCTTAAAAGTGGAAAGTCGTTTTTCATATGTTTTAAAATAACTGTTATCAATTTCTTTGTCAAAAGTTTCTAAGCACATTTTGTGAAAGGCTTATGAAGACTAACTTTGGTTTCAAAAACAACAAATTTAAATACCTTATAATATCTACATAAATATATCTAAATCTTCATGTTCTGCATTCCATTGATACAAAGCAATATCTTGGTGTCCCCAAGCTAATGTATTAAAACTATAGGGAATTTTATACCACTTATCATCTTCAGAACTCAAAGCCAATTTATTAATTAATTCGGTGAAAATTGTGTGTTGTCTAGATCGAAATACATACATTGAACAAAAGGTTTTAGAATGATTTTCAACAACATCTTTATAATGAATAAAATCCAACTGCTTTTTAATGGCACTTTTCTTAACACCTTTTGCTTTTTTTGTTAAACTATTTTCCGTTTTAATACAATATGCTTTAACTCCAGTACCAAAGAAAGCAGTAATGGGTTCACCAGCATATTCATCTTTGAATTTTCCTATAACTGACTTTGTAATAGGCATTTCATGAATATTACCAAATTCATAATTAGATGTATCAAATTTGTGAATATTTTTTATCATGTCAGAATAAATATTTGGAGTTGTGACTTCTAAAATGAACGAATCGGTATCGGTGTATAAAAGTGAAATATTTTCCTAATAGAGGTTTTAAAAAATTATAAAAGAAATCATACATGACAGTTTTAGATATATCTAATATTGAGAAGCCTACATATATTGGTTTATTGTAAGTAACTTGAATCTTTTGCATTTGAATAGCTACCAAGTTTTCAGAAAATATTGTTAAGTTCTTGAAATACGGTTTTGCAATTAAATTCTCAACACCATCTTTTCTTCTATTTTTTCTCAATCTGTAACAAGTCTTACGTCAATTCTCATATCAACATTTTCCATAGTCTTACCATAAATACTATTATTTGCGAACTTGTAAGTATTACGATCAAATTCATTCTTTGAATCATTTCTTAATCTTGAATTCAAGTCTATATATTTACATATATATTACACACTATAACCTTTACAGCTCTTTGATATTCTGCATCACTGATGTGCTCATCCGTTAAAGTATTATAAAATTGCTCTTTCTTAGGTAAAGTTGTTTCTTCTAATTTTAAATAATCATCAATATAATTGTAAGGAAATACACCTTTTTGGCGAATAAGTTTAAATTTTTCTTCGTCATTGAAATTTTTTTTTATTTCTTTACATTGTTCATATTTTAAGCTTTCAGAGAGTTTTGATAAAGAATGGGATAGAAATTGAAAAGAACCAATGAACCCTAACGATATATTTTTTTTCTTAGTCTTTTGTGTCTTTTTATCAAAATAATTATCCACATGAATAAGCTTTTCAAATGAAATATATTTTTCCTTGTTTTGTGCGATAACTGTTAGTTGTTCTTTGTTTAAGCATAATTTTTTAAGAAATAGATGAGAATCATAATTACGAAAATTATGCAATATAACTGGAATAAAGTTAGGTATTCTGTAATTTATGTTGCAGAGTGAATGAGCTGGACCTCTATAAAGACCAGTTATATGACAATGATCTGCAACCCTGTCATTTAAAAGAGGTTCAAATTTAGAATGATTATCGTCGAAGGAACATTTAATGTAATAGGCAAATGAATGTGGAATATGTTCATATTGTTTTAAGGTGTATGAAGTATTAGGATTTTTGTCAACATTGTCATAATTTAAAGGCTTTAAAATGCATTCAAAATCTGCATACACCACGAAAGGAACTTTCATTTGTTTATAATAATTTACAAATTTCAAAATATTATCATATGAATAAATTCCAAACTTATCTTTTATTAATTCTTTAGAAGGTAGGTTAATTCGTAAATGATCACAATCATAGCTATTGTGTTGTAATAAATTTTCTTCTGTAGGGTAATATTGTAAGCAACCGTCGCAAATATAATTTTTTCCGTGATGTTTAGACATTTGTGTAGAAACTAATTGCATTCGTCTCTTCGCTGAGGCGATTTTATATGAAAAAGTTGATCACATATGTCCTACTTAAAGTTGAACGACAACCACTTTCCCAAGCCGAGCAACGACCTTACCCCCTACCTTCCCCTCCTTCTCCCTCCCTTTCCCCTCCCCTCCCCTCCCCTCCCCTCCCCCGGACCCCTGAATTCCCGAAACTCAAATCCCGGCTCCTCAATTACAGGCTACCCTTTTCAGGTTAAGTTAGGTTAGGTTAGGTTAGGTTAGGTTAGGTTAAAAAAGAAGAAAGGAAAAAAAGGAGAAGGAAGGAAAAAGGAGAAGGAACCTTTAAAAATTTATTGTATATGTTATACACGTCTCTTTCTAAAGAATTTATAAATAATGTATCACAATTTTTACCTCTATATCTTTCAAATTTAGAATAATTATCGTCGAAGGAACATTTAATGTAATAGGCAAATGAATGTGGAATATGTTCATATTGTTTTAAGGTGTATGAAGTATTAGGATTTTTGTCAACATTGTCATTATTTAAAGGCTTTAAAATGCATTCAAAATCTGCATACACCACGAAAGGAACTTTCATTTGTTTATAATAATTTACAAATTTCAAAATATTATCATATGAATAAATTCCAAACTTATCTTTTATTAATTCTTTAGAAGGTAGGTTAATTCGTAAATGATCACAATCATAGCTATTATGTTGTAATAAATTTTCTTCTGTAGGGTAATATTGTAAACAACCGTCGCAAATATAATTTTTTCCGTGATGTTTAGACATTTGTGTAGAAACTAATTTTGATAAATCTTTAATATAGCAATAATGAAAAGTTTTTTCATCGTCATCACTTATTAACAATAAATTGACATGTTGATTTTTTTTATTCAATGAATAATAAAGTGGACCAATTACTTCATACCCCTTTTTAGGATTTATAATTTCTAATCCATATACATTAATAGAAATGTTATTTTTTTCTTCAAAAATCTTAATGTTCTTTAGCAACATTGGAAATTCTATACCTGACATATCCAAAACAGAAGAGTAGTGTGGGTTCGATAAAAGATGAGGCTCTCAGCGGATTGTGCTTGTTAACATTAATTTCCAAATGAAGTAAATTCATCAAAGCCCATCCTGCAACGTAAAAATTAAAAAATTACTTTTTTGTTGCTGTTGTAAAATAGAAAGTAAATTCTTTACCTGAATCTCTTTCTGCAAATTCGTCAGCTTTCTGGTCAATAATGGTGCAGATTTGCTCTAAAAGTTCTTTTGTCTGATCTCCCTGGCAAATGACTTGGAACGGCGCATTAAAAGATTTGACATCATAGCTGTCGCTGCTGGGGTTAAAATAGAAACCGAACATTTCCATATTTAGCTTGATACATTTATGTTTCTGCAGTTCTTGATCTATTAGATGTACAATTTTGTATTCCAAATGTTGAAAATATTCTTTCACATTTATGAAGTTTTGGGGTGAGGAAATCCTATAAGATATTATTCGTTCCCTGAATGCCGACTTGATAATTTCAACACCTTCCTCCAAGCCTAGTTTGGAATTGTTCTTGTACACACTAGATCGAAGATGTCCACCCCATAGACTGGTTTATATTTTTCTTGCAATCTTTACAATATTTTACAATATTTGTATAATCTATAAATTAAGAAAAAATATTTTACAAAATAAAACATGAAAAATAAAATGTTTTTACCTTTAATAAGCTTTGGTTATTTCAACCAACTAGTGAGTGTTGTGGAATTTCCTCAAACATGTTTTTTAATATGTCGCAATAAATTATCCTTTCTAGTGAAGACTTTATTACATGTTACACACTTATGCATTTTTGAAGTTTTCTAGATAATAATAATGAAATTAATATTGTGCATTTTCATTTGGTTATAGTCAAATTTTGAGAAAAGCAATTGCATTTTTGAAGTTTTCTGGATAATAATAATAAAATGAATATTGTGCATTTTTATTTAGTTATGGTCAAATTTTGAAGAAAGCAATAGAAATTAGTTGACTTTATGAATCAATTTCTTCAAATGAGTCAACTAATTTGTCAAAGGCCTGTTTAACATAATTCACCGTACTTGCGTCTCCCTGTTTAATTGTGATCAAATCAGTTAAATTTTGAATAGCGAAACCCAGACACTTAAGGTTTGCTACTTGTTTTTTATTTTTTTTATTAATTTTAATTTTTTTTTTTTTAATAATAAATGATGGTTTCGAAATTGAATTTTGCTCAACTGGTGAATTATTAAGAGAAATATCCGAAGTTAAATTTGCTTCAATTTGTTTTTCTTGCGAATCAGAATTTACAATATCATATGGTGAATTAATAGGAGATATAGCCGAACTTAAATTTTGATCAATTTGTTCTTCTTCCGAATCAGAATTTTCACTAAACAAAAAGGGAGAGCAAATTGGTCTCGGAGAATTAATTGGCGATTTTAATGTTAAATAATTTGGATTAGATTTTTGAAAACAAACAATATCCTCATAGCTAGAATTTTCGAATTGATTTTCGTCAATGTCATTCAGTTCTTCAAGAGTTTGTTTAGTTTTTGTTGTAATTAAGTCCGTTTTGTTGTCAATAATGTCATTAAGATCGTCAAGAGTTTGTTGTTGAGTAGCTGTAAATAAATATTTTTCGTTGTTGTGTTTGTTGGCATTATTCTGAACTTGGCTATTGTAAATAATTTCATTCAAGTCCTGAATAGTTTGTTGTTGACTAGTTGTAAATACGTCTGTTTCATTGTTTTGTTGGTTTGCAAAATTTTGCATTTGAGTACATGTGTATAAGTCAAAGTCATTGTCAATTATTTTGCTACTCGATGCCAAAAAATTGTCCATTATGAAAAAAATCGTAATAACAAATAAAATACCAAATAAAAGTGTCCCAAATATAAATAAAAATCACCAATATAAATAAGAATTAAATTTTGCCAACTAAAAATGTTAGAAATATAAATAAAAATTTAAAAAATACCAAATAGACACAATGAAAACACCAGAAAACTCGCGAGCCCTGCACAGTGTGAATGCAGAAATCAATTGCATTCGTCTTTTCGAGGCGATTTTATATGAAAAAGTTGATCACATATGTCCTACTTAAAGTTGAACGACAACCACTTTCCCAAGCCGAGCAACGACCTTACCCCCTACCTTCCCCTCCCTTCCCCTTCCTTCTCCTTCCCTTTCCCCTCCCTTCCCCTCCCCCCCGGACCCCTGAATTCCCGAAACTCAAATCCCGGCTCCTCAATTACAGGCTACCCTTTTCAGGTTAAGTTAGGTTAGGTTAGGTTAGGTTAGGTTAGGTTAAAAAAGAAGAAAGGAAAAAAAGGAGAAGGAAGGAAAAAGGAGAAGGAAGTAAAAAGAAGAAAAAGAAAAAAGGAGAAAGAAGGAAGGGAGAGAAAGAAGATGGGGTGAGGGTGGGGGGTTAAGGGGAATCTTAGGTTAGGTTAGGTTAGATTAAAAAAGAAGAAAGGAAAAAAAAGGAGTAGGAAGGAAAAAGGAGAAGGAAGGAAAAAGGAGTAAAATAAAAAAGGAGAAAGAAGGAAGGGAGAGAAAGAAGATGGGGTGAGGGTGGGGCCCCCCTTATGGAGGGTTGGCGGAGCGAAGAAGGGGGCGAAGCCTTCCTTGCCCCTCCCCCCTCGAGGTAAAGTGACAGGGAAAGGGACAGTGAAAAAAAAAACAACTCTGTTGGATCTGAGAATGATATCACTCAGGTAGTGAAAGTGGTGGTCGATGGGATATATACTTCAGAACAACCACTCGGTGATCATACAGTATCATTCGCTGTAATATCAGTTGTCGCTATTATTTATAACTTATAACCAAAATTTTTTTTTTTTATCAAATATATCTATCTAAATATAAAGCTCGGCGAAAACGATGGCAGAAAATATGATTGGAAACGCTGCCCAAATTGAAGAAAATAATATGGAGATCGCCGCTCAAATTGAAGAAAGAGAAGACATTTTTATTAACTTGGAAGGGGATTTCATCAGTTATAAACATTCATTTTTGGACAAATCATCTAGGCTTGTTAGAAGATCATTCTTGTTTAACATCGACATTAATTATATTGAGGAGGAAGAAGAAGAGAAGGAGGAAGATGATCAGGAAATTGACGAAGGAGTGGACATGGATGGACAACTGCTAAATTTAGGAACCGAGGCTGACGTAAAAGTAAGCAAGTTTAGGGCTAGTGAATTATTTAATAATTTTTAAGAAAAAGATGTATGTGTTGTACAAAGCTACACTAAAATTGAAAGTCGAAGACTAGGAACATTTGCTATTTGCCTTCCTTGTAGTGCAATTCACATGAGATTTACGGAGAGGGGAGTCCGATCATGTGAGCTGCCAATACAAAAGAACTTATGTTGTTAGTGCTTCTGATTTACATTGTGCTATTTGTAGGATACATCTTTTTCTACTAATTCCTGAACATGCTTGCTTTTACTGCAATAAAAATGAAAAAAAAAAGAGATAGAAGATTATGTCGTTAAATATTAATATTAAACATAGTTTATAAAGGTGATGTGTAGATTATTTCAACAATATTAATTTTAAATATAGGTTATAAACGTAATGGGTAGTTAATGTCAAAAATATTAATTTTAAACATAAATTGTAAAGATAATAAGTGGAATACGTCAACAATATTAATTTTAAAAAATGTCAACTGTTACTATAAGCGGTTATATATTTTCAGTGCTATATGCAAAATACTTCTTTTTATTCTAACATCTGACCCTGTATTTTTTTTTATTGCAACAAGAACGAAAAATGAAATAGCTAATAATATGTAAAAATAATGTGTAGATTATGTAAACTGCCACTATAAGCGCTCATATATTAGCATAAAATTTTGTTAACGCTTGTTTCTGTATTCAATTGAGTTTTCTCTTACTTGATGCAAATTATATTAATATTATTAATATAATTAAAAAATAATAACTTTTAATTTCCATTGTTTATTTTAAAAATGTTAAACCATAACAATTGTTTTCTTATGTAATGTGAAAATTAGTATGTATTAAAAAACTTCTTAGAACATTGTTGTTTTAATATAGGAAAAGGAAAAAAATATATTAATATATTATTATTAGTATAATTAAAAAATAATAACTTTTAATTTCCACTGTTTATTTTAAAATGTCAAACCATAACAAATTAGTATGTATTAAAACACTTAAAGAATATTGTCGTTTCAATATAGGAAAAGAAAAAGGAAAAACTGTGTGTCAATTATATATATATATATATATATATATATATATATATATATATATATATATACATTTACTTTTTACAAATTTATTTGACCCGAGTTTTCACAAACACAAATTATGAAAAATATTATCCTCTTTTTAAAACTACAACAAAATGATGTCTAATTACATCTATGAAGATTTGTACCAAATAGTAATATCTAGTGCGACATACAGGACAATTGTTTACCATTATAGAACAACAATTTTCATCATTCCATCTTAAAATACATTTTAAACAAAAAATGTGGGAACATGTATTTGGTCTATAATATTCGGTTATTTCAAAGCAAATAGCACAAAACACTTTTTTCTCTTCACTCTCAGTTTTGTTCAAATTTTTTAAAACAATCCCATTTTCTTCTTCTCGAACTAATGGTATAGTTTCTTCTTGAACTCCTGGTATAATTTCTTCGAGGCTAATTGTCTGAAGCGGAATGGATCGATTTCTTTCTCCAACTGATTCACTCATTTTAATTTTAATATTATTAATAGATTTATTCAACAGATTTTTTTTCTTTTAACAGTCACTCGTACCTTAGCATACTAACATGATCTTGATGCACCTATTTATAAGACTTAAGAATGCAAAATCAAATGTGGAAGGACAAAGAGAAAAAATTAAAAATATGATGCGAATGAGAATAAAAGGGGAGGAAGATAAGAATGAGGGACATGAGAGAGAGGAAGAGGAGGAGGAGGAGGCGCTCCCCTATTTTAACTACTATAATATAATTGAAGTTAATTCTTATTAAACATATAATTAAAGAACCCATACAACTGAATATTTTCTCCAAATTTGGCAAAAAAATATTGATTTATAAGAAAGCTATCGAGAAAAAAAAAGGTGGACATAGAGGGTCTAGAGGTTTGGGAAAAAATCCTTATAAGTAAAATGGGCAAGAGAAATAGCTTGAAATTGTTTTGAAGTTCGTAATTTGACCGCTAGGGGACGTAACTATTATGAGGAAAACATAAAATTCACGCTATCTTGGAAAGTTAAAAGATGAGCTATAACTTTCAAAACATCATTTGACAGCTTGGGTAATACCGCCCAATTTTGCTTTACGTGATTTTTACGTACCGATCATAATAAGGGAGGGGGAGGCAAATATCGCCTAAACCTTTCAACCGATTTGAATAACTTTGGTCTCATTTGAAACAGCATTTTATGCTCATTTAAAGAAAATTTTTTGGTTAACTGTTTAGTTTAAAGTAAATAAGCTAGAGAGCGTTATCTGCAGAGTTTACACATTTTCGGAAAAAAGTTAGTACTTGCTTGTAAACCAACATGAAATTAGCTAAATTTTTATTGAAAACCGCATTCCGATATCTCCAACCGGTCTTGATGTATACGAGAAAATGTCAAAAATTCATATGATATCATTCTCAGATCCAACAGATTTTTTTCCAACCCTCAAGGCTCTACCATTATCGAGATACAGTCGCTCCGTACCCTTATTCGGACACCCTGTATATATATATATATATATAGATATATACACATGTAATAATATAATTGAAGGTAATTTATTTTGAACATATAATTAAAGAAACCATACAACTGTGAATATTTTCTCCAAATTTGGCAAAAAAATATTGATTTATGATATATATATATATATATATATATATATATATATATATATATATATATATATATATATGTATACAGTGTGCAGCAAAATAAAAAAACACTGGAAATATCTCGAAATTTTGTAAACTTAGACATGAAATTAGGTTTGACTCAATGGTGACAATTACAACTTTGCCAAGTATACCGTTTTTCGGTAAGTGGTGAGAACTTTTTTTTTAAATCGAATACCTTATTTTTTATTGCATTTTCGAATTCTGTATGTTTTTCATTGGAAGCAAGTTTTTCGAAGGTTAACTGTTTTTGAAAAAATCATGGTTTAATACCTGCACACAAGCCTATTTGATGTTTTACCTGATGTTAGTTTGATTTACATTGATTTACACAGCTGGATCATATATTCATCAAGGTTTAAATTAATTTATTGTTTATTGTATTGTGCATGGTATTGTTTATTCTTGTACTAAATATCCAAATAGGCATCGCCTATCACCATCTGTTGCGCTTTTTGGTCTGCCACTATCTTTTACGTTTCCAGTTTCAGGAAATTTTTTCCGAACTTTACTTAAAGTAGATTTAGCTAATGGATTTGTTTTAGGATATTTGGCATTAAAAATGTTACAAAAATCTTACTTTGTTTGTGTTTCTAGAAGCCAGTAAAGGTTAAATAATAATCCAGCTGTGTAAATCAATGTAAACTGTATGTCAGGTAAGACATACCAGGTAAGCTATTTTAATAGGTCATACATTCAAATATCGATATAAAACCATGATTTTCTCAAAAACAGTTAATCTCCGAAAAATATATATATATATATATATATATATATATATATATATATATATATATATATATATATATATATATATATATATATATATATAGTAGTCTGTGTCTTGAGGTAGAGATATAGTGCAACTCAGCTATTCAGGTATTCAACCTATTTCTCATACAGGGGCCCCAGTTTCACATACTGCGTCTAACTCTCAAAATCCAAATAATCAAATTTTGTTCTTCGGATCCCATGCCAATTTCGTTGGATGCCCTATGTCTCTACCTCAAGACACAGGCTATAGCTGAGGTCGACATTCAAGATGCCTTCGGCAGCTTTGTAAAGATTCGCATTTTGTTGGACACTGGGAGCATGGCAAACTTTATCACAGATGAATTAGTAAATCGTCTTGGTTTACACCGAAAATCTTGCTGGATTCGCATTGACGGCTTAAACGGAATGTTTACTTATTCAAGTCAAAGCATCGTGTTCTGTACTTTTAAGCTTCAAGGTCACTCAGAACCAATATTTAATTTTGAAGCAATCATACTACCCGAAGTTTGTTCAGAAGAACCCAAAGTTGCTATCAATTTTAATAGCTGGGAACATATTCGAAACATACCTTTAGCCGACAGCAATCCTTTTACTCCTGGAAAAATAGATGCTCTCATTAGCGCAGAATGGGTACCATTTTTCATAGGGTCTAAAAAGGTTATAGGAAAACCAAATCAACCAAATGCTCTCGAAACAATTTTTGGTTATACCCTGCAGGGTAAAACCTCGCTTGACGCTATTGATTCAAATTCCTTGTCGAGCTTTCATGCATCTATCTTTAGATTGCCAACTAGAAAAATTTTAAATTGAAAACATACCTAAAACATTGCCTTTTTCGGCGAAAGTCTTAAAGTGTGAAGAAATCTACAAACGCTTTACCTATCGCACACCATCTGGCCGGTTCGCAGTACCCTTGCGTTTAAGCATCCAGATCCTAATCTAGGTGACAGCTATGCGCCTGCGCATCGTAGATTTATTATGCTTGAGTCGAAACTAGCTAAAAATCCACAACTTCGTAAGCAATATTCAGAGTTTATGAGAGATTACCTTGAGAGTGGTCATATGACCTTGGTGCCGTGAACGGATCAGAAATCTTCTACAGCATATTACGTGCTACACCACTGTGTTTTCAAAACTGACACTACAGGTTGTCTTACTTACGACGTGTTTTCATACTCTTATGTACCGATTAATAAACCATGCACTAAGCGATCTATTTTATCTGAGGTAAGCAGAATCTTTGATCCGTTAGGATTTATCTCACTCTACAGCGACTATGGTTAAATGAGATTCCATGGGATGCCGAGCCTAGTCCGGAAATTGTACAAACATGGAACGATTTTAAAGTTCAGCTTCCCCAACTCGCAAATGGTAGAATTCCACGTCGAATTGTCCCAGATTCTATATCCAGGCTGAAATTACATGACCTTTGCGATGCCAGTGAAGTCGGTCATGCCGCGGTTGTTTATTTTCGCTGTGTCCAACATTCCGGACAAATCAATGTTTGCTTAATTACTGCCAAATGTTGAGTAAATCCTAAAAATTCAATCTATTCCTAGACTTGAACTCATGTCAGCTGTGCTTTTAAGCAAGCTAGTTGAACTAGTAAAAACTGAATATAGCGAAAGACTCATCTTCGATGAAGTCATCAGTTGGTCCGATTCGCAAGTTACTCTAAGATGGCTTTGCGCTCAAAATCCTGCGGATTGTGCGAGTCGCGGTCTCTACCCTTCTCAGTTGCCAAAGCAGACCATCTGGTGGTCTGGTCCAGAATTTTTATACATGTCTCCTGATTTTTATCCCCCTCAAGATATACCTGATATCCATGAGATTCTACAAGCGCTGGATGAACAAAAACCCCGCACTAATGAGAAGGGGGCAAAAAGTCCAATCTTATCTCTTCATGCTACCATAAAATCCCAAAATCATGTTTTTGAGCTTTTGCTTGATCGCTACTCTTCATTAGCTAAAATCCTACGAATTATAGCTAAAGGCTCTAGTTAATTCGTAATTTCAGGGCTGAAAAACTTCAAGCATCTCCCACTCTTGGTATCATCACTCCTTCTGAAATACACAGTGTCCTTACGGTACTTCTTAAACATGTTCAGAGAGAGTGTTTTGGTAATTTTGTTATCAGCATTGGCAAAAACCACCTATTTCCAAAGCCTTATCAGAGGCTAGCGCTATTTTTGGACTCAGATGGCTTGCTTATGGTGGGTGGTAGAATTCGTCATTCCCTTGATCTTACATACGAAGTAAAACACTCTATGCTTCTTCCTAAGTCTCATAGACTTACACATTTATTAGTTGAAAGGGTACATGATGAGAATTTTCACCCTGGATTAAAGACTATGTATAACTTACTCCTGGATTCTTTCGTCCCGAACGGCTTTCTATATATGTTTTCCTAATTGCATTCGTTGTTTCAGATGCAAACCTAAATCCTACAATCCTTACATGGGAGACTTCATATTTTATATATATATATATATATATATATATATATATATATATATATATATATATATATTCAGAGCTCAATCCATTCTCTCATGCATGCTTAGATTTTGTAGGCCCTTTTTCTTTAACAATATCCAAGCATAGAAGTGCGAAAACTTAGAAGGGTTATATTTGTGTCATTGTATGTACAACAACTAAAAGTATTCAGAGATTATTTCAGATTTGAGCACAGAGGCATTTTTGGCTACCTTTCGCCCTTTCCCCGCGAGACGTGGCTACTCCGTTTATGAACGGGCTTGCTGAAGCCGGTGTGAAGTCGGTAAAAACATATTTACTTGGCGTTATAAGACTTCAAACATTTTCATTTGAGGAGTTCTATACTTTTCTCAGTCAGATTGAAACGCTCCTACAACAGACCTTTATGCGCTATCAGTACTGACGCCAATGACTTGCAACTCCTAACTCCGAGTCATTTCCTTACCCTGGAACCAACTGTTCAAGTTATTCCAGATCCAGACTTGAAAATTAATCGACTTGGTAGGTGGCAGTTAATACAAAGGCTCGTGGCTGGGTATTGGAAACGGTGGTCTCACGAATGTGTGAATACTCTCCAAGAACGTCATAAATGGTTTACTGTTACTCCCAACATTAAAGAAAAGACAGCAGTTGCAGTAGGGTCTTTGACTCGTCACAAAGGTATACCCTGGTAAGGATGGAATAGTCAGAGTTGCGGACCTAAAAAACGGCAACCGGCACTCTATAGCGTCCTGTGGCTAAGCTGTGCCCCTTGCCTACTAACTAGTATAATTTCATTATATTTTTTTTAATGTTTGTACCGTCCAGGGTATAAAATCTCCGCTTTGATGGGTGGAATGTTTGGAAATTACTATTTTCTTTCTTTTTTGAAGTTGATTTATTTTTTTTACAAATTTCTGCAAATTTATAGATTACATATTCAGTTAATCAGTTCCGCGAACTATTTCTTTTATTACCATAAAAACGCTCAACGTCCTTTCAATAAAGGCACGATAACGTCACGTCTGCGCAAGGACGTTAATCAGACAGGTCAAACAGTTTCGCTCACGGCCGTCTACAAAACGGACGTCATTTTTGAAACCGCCGTTAAGTTTTACGACTAATTGCTATACCTTTATTCTAAATATTGTAACGTTGTTAGTGTAAAGTGGAAAAGTAATGGGCTGGATAACAAAAGTGAATAACCAACAGGGATCCCTGCCAGACGATCATGACTTGAACCACATGTAAGTGCCTTTAACTTATCGTACGTTGGGCGTTTAATCATTAATTTCTTGTTTTCGTTTCTTCGTTTGTAATTGCTATGCCAATCCTGGAGTGTCTTTTGCGTCGACATTTGCAGAGGATGTGTAATGTTACAAGTGCAACAATAAGGATAATGGTGTAAATTGTGAACCAGTAAACATGTTTGGTCACAAAGGATTCATTGATAAGCTTGTCAGAATCGTTCAGTCAGAATATTGGTTAAGTTTATGTTGGGCGATATTTAGGTCTTCATTGTCGATTTTGTTGAGTTTGAGGGGCTTTAGATTGAATATTATAGATTTTTTGGAAGATGATGGCAACACTCGAAGGGTGGTTTTGGTATATGACGGTCTTGTATTTGTCAATGGGGTATTTTGCTTGCAACCTTGTGCTTCCAATGGGGGCATTGCATACCAGTTGTAACCTTAATAGTCAGTTAGTATTTATTATGTTGGTAATGATATTTTTGCTTCCACAATTCACTGTAACTGCCATGGGTCAGAAACTGTTATAAGCCAATAATGTGTGTTGAGTTCTTGCACATTGTATTCCTTGGCAAGCAGCACAGAAGACTGGCAAGTTGTTGGTAGTCGTGTCTGTGGCCTTAGTAGCTGGGACTCTCAGATGTAGTCGCTATCAATGGGGTGCGGAAGGACATCGGAGCAGATCTTGGTATTGGTCTTCAGCTGTCCAGGTTTCAAAATTATACGTACAATAATGAATTACTCGCAATGAATTTTTTAGTAGTTGGTAATATGTGGTGGAAGCCGATTGTCCAAAATTTGGATAGGGTAGAAGTGATAGAGGGTATTCAGGTTCGATTGATTTTTAGTACAAAAATTATTTTTTGATCAGACTGATGTGCTCCTAGTTCTATTATATCAAGATATTCCCCTACATTTGATGAATAGGTTGGTAAAGGTACATTGTTTTTTACTAAAATAAAAAATATACTAAAAAATACTAGAAAAACTATTTTCTTTTAAATTACCAGTTCTAGGCATTTTTTTATAAAAGCTATGCATAATTGAGTATGTTTTCTTCTTTATTAGTATTATCGTATACCAAGTGTCCAAAAAATATATAATTAATAAAACCTTTATACAGGGTGGGGCACAACTTACACGTCCGCCTCTAACTACTGAACGATACTTTTTTTTAACGATTAATGAATGTGGAATATACGCAGATCTACAATTTTAGGTATATAGAGTGCGTCAACATTACGTGGCATATTAAAGTTACATTTTTTTAATGGATTACACTGTATTTTATTTTATATTTGAATTCTTCGATAAAAGGTAGGTTAAATTTTCATTTATTACATGAAATTAATCAAGGTTTGCATATACCTGATGACATAATGACACTTACCAAAAAATACGGAAATTATTAAAAAATTATTGCATTTAGATATAGAGAACCCTAAATTGCAATGCGAAAATGTAATTTCTTAAAATGAAAATATTAACCATAGGCAGAATAATTCTTCAATATTTTATTGAAATCATGTTGATGCATACATTTTTTTAAATTTAAAATTTTAGGGGATTTTTTAATTATGTTTGTTTTATTTATCGCTAAAAACTAGTGATACCGATTGTAAAAAAAATATATAAAAAACATAAACTTTATACAAGTTTTTGCAAACTCGATGCTGATGCTCATTGGGATCTTGCAGAAAAGTAAGAGGTAAAGAAAATATTTAATAGCGACAAAGTTACGCATTGTAAAACTTACTTTTTTAAGACTGTCGAAAACAAAAAACTGAAATATTTTAATTGATTTTAATTTTTTACTCACTATATTTGAAGCGTTGCATAATTAACATTTTCATTGTAAATTTTGTCCACTACAAAATGGCATTTTTTTACTTTCTAATCCGACGGTTCGGTCCCAATCATTAATCACACGAATTTAAACATGATACTGCCTGTTCTATGGTATTTTCTAAAGCTTTTGATTTGCGAAACCAATAATTTATTCGATTTGAATAAATGGCACTGAGCTAAAGACTACAGATACCAATGCATTAAGTACTGTATTAGGTAAAGATTTGTTCAAAACATTATATCCCACAAAAAATGTAATGAAATATAAACCTACAAAATGTAAAAAAGCGTTTGCAAGCAAACCATTTAAATTAAATATGAATTTTAAGAAATTACACTTTCAATTTTAATTTAGGGTTCTGTAGTTATATCTAGTTTGTTAATAATTTCCGTATTTTTTAAAAAGTGTAGTTATGCGGTTATTAGGTGTAGGCAATCATTATTTAAAAGTTAACCTAACTTTTATTGAGAAAATTAAAATATACAATAAAATACAGTGTAATCCATTAAAAAAAGTGTAACTTTAATATGTCACGTATTTTTGATGCACCCTGTATACCTGAGAATAACTTAGAATTGTAGCTCTATCTGATCTGCATATATCCTGCAAGATTAATTTAAAAAGTAAGTACCGTTTAGTAGTTAGAGACGGACGGGTAAGTTGTGCCATTTAAACGTTAAACCATTTTGTTTACAGGTTGTAGCCATTTAAACGTAGGTTAAATTTAAAAAATTTGCACAATAGTGTAGTTTTCATCTGTATAAAGGTTTTAATACTTATATATATTCTATGGACACTTGGTATACGAAGACTTACTAATAAAGTAGAAAGTATACTCAATTAGGTATAACTTTCATTAAAAAGTGGCTAGAATTGGAAATTTAAAAGGAATTAGTTTTTATCTTAAAAAAATAGGTTTAAAAAATAATCAAAATTACTTAGTCTACGGGTAATAATTCTTTGAAATTAAAAAACCTTCCCGAGGTTTGAAGTCACTTTTATTAAAAATAATAAGAAAAAATAAAAATACCGTTTACGGAATTCAGGAGACAAAGTCTAATTTAAGAAAATAAAAAAGATATATAACGGTTAGAAAAAAATAATTTGTACGCCCCTGAAGTAAAATTAACATTCGGAAAGACAAAATTGTATTTACTTTTTTTCAAAACGTCCTTTGAGATGCCAAAACGATTAAAAGAATAGTCATTTTAATAGCATAGTCTTTTTAATAGCAGTGTGTTGAATTTAGGAAGAAAAATGTTAAAAAAATGCGTATTATAAAAGAAAAATTAATTAAAAAAGAAATGAATCTCATATCAAAATTTTGAGAAATTAGTTTTTTCCTAGGAACCCATTTATTGAGTACATACACATAAAATCAAAATAATTTCATATTTGCAAATTCTCGCTCTTGACAAAGTTCGGGTAAAAAAAAACTACTTTTGTCTTATCCCTCGTATATACCAGACCAAAGTAATACTTAAAACACACATACCACAAAAATGTTACCAAAACATAAGCCTACAAATTGTAAAAACCGTTTGTAAACAAACAATTTTGTTTGCAGGTTATAGCCATTTAAATTTAAAAATTTGCACTTCAATTGCACAATAGTGTAGTTTTTATCTGTCTCAATCGCGCTTGATATGTTGTTCATTGATTTTTGAATGTCTTTAATATTGCTGTTAAAAGTTTCCTGGTCTATTTGTAATTTCCGAATGGTGTTGCGAGTTGAAAGTTTTAATTACACATGTAGTTACAGAAATTTCATTATTTCATAAGTTTTCGAGGCGATGCATGTTCGTCGCGCTTTACTTTTTCTAAAAATAAAGTATTCTCCGTCAGAAGCGTCTAGATTACCTGTAATCGATTTCCAGACATAACCAATGCCATTAAATATACCGCGTTTAGTTCTAAACTCGTATGGTTTAGTGTCTGCTATTATTTCTTTGTATTTTCGGTTTACGGCGTTGGCAATTGTTTTAGAAGACTAATGTGTATTTGTATGTCAACTTTAGAAGCTAAAACTCTATGTTCAGGTACCTAAAATGTGTCTATTAATTGAGAGAGAATTTTGTCTTTGTTCGAAATAGCTTCTTTCAAGGGTTGCAATTCTTTATAGACCAGGAGCGTCTATTTTTCATTTGATATTTTGATTATACTTTCTTTATGGAAGAACAGTCCTACAGTGCTGTTTATTGAGGTAAACTGGTATGTCACGGCTGACAGTATAGAATAGACTAGTCGTAGAAAGGTTTTAGTCTATCAGAATTTATTTTTGAAATTTGGTTTGGGGAAAGATATACTTGGTCTTTAACTTCGTAGTGACCATTTTCTACTGAGAAAGCTGTCTTCGGGGTGTGTTTAGAATCGATTTCGATTTGGTGGAATCCGAAGGAGAGATCTAGGGTCATAAAATATTCGCACTTCCCTAGTTGGTCAAGGAGGCCAGAAATATTGGGTAAAAGGTACTTAGCATCCACAGTAAGCTCATTAAGCTTGCGGTAGTCGATGACCACAAGCCATTTCTGTTTCTCAGAAGCGTTGAGTTTATTTGGGACGACCCAGACTGGCTTAGACCATACTGAGACAGAGGGACGGATGATACCTTCGTCTAAAATTTTATTGACTTGATTTTTTACTTCCTTCTTATGTATTTGGGGATACCTGTACGATTTGGTAAAACAGGGCCAGCGTTGTTTGTTTCTATCGAATGGTTTATTTTGTTTCTAAAAGAAAGTGCGTCTCCTTTAAGGTAGGAAATGTCCGCGAAGTCCAGGCAAACGTATGTCACAAGTTCTTTTTCTTCTTCATTTAGTATTTTGTTCTGTTTTAAAGTTATAGATTGGGTCAGAGGTGTCATTTATCGGGTCTAATGATATATCTGAGAATCCAAGGTTTTTTGCTATCGCATTGGTATCGACGATTGACGTAAAAATTTCACCGTGTTCATTTACTCGCACTAAAGCGTGTGTGAGCCTAACTTTGTCTCTTTCTTGCGCAACTAGCAAACCGTCCGTGTTAGCAAGATGGCACTTTAATTTAAAAATTCTTTCTGTCTTAACTTCTATCGAAATTTTGGTTCTAATTATTATTTTAGATAATATTATAGTTTTTTGTTCTAAAATTGGTAACTAATTGCTTTGATTTTAAATCTATTACACGTTCGTAATGATCTAAGAAGTCTAGGTCCAAAATACCGTCGAAATCAATATCTAAATTATAAGTATAGACTTTATGAGGATCGTCACTAGCGAAAGGGACAAAGGTTGGTTCATTGATAGAGAATTTTTGCTCAGTAATCGTACGTTTTCGGGAGACCTTTGTCGAAAATTTTAAACAGTTTTTTTCCTTAAAAATGCGCCGGAATCTATAAGTAACTTATATTTTTCAGTGGCATCTTTGATGTAATATGTGTTTTTAGAATTTACAGTGAGAAAGGGGCTTAAAGGAATGTCTGTTCGGGGAAGTTTAGTTCAGGGTTTCCAAATCATTATAAACACAATACACCGAACAGTCTAGTAATTATAACCAAAATCAATCTAGATCTCAACAAGTCAGCGGTTTCGCGCAAAGTCAACAGAAACCCCAACAATTTAATAATTCAACACAATATCGCCCTCCAATAATTACGATCAGTACCCAATAGAATCAAGAGACCATACAAATCATCAAGATTTTCTTCCTCTCCCAGTGAATCATCACCCCCGGACCAAAACTACCCGGAAATAGACCCCTTAATAGAAATCCAAACTCAAATGCAAACAACGAACCTAGACGATATGAACCCCGATCGGAACTTCCCCGAACAGACATTTCTTTAAGCCCTGTTCTAGCTGTAAATTCTAAAAACATTTTAATACATCAAAGATGCCACTGAAAAATATCACTTAAAAACTGTTTTTTTTTTCGACAAAGGTCACCCCAAAACGTAACCATCCAAGGGATTACTGATCAAAAACTCTCCATCAATGAATCAACTCTTGTCCCTTTCGCCAGTGGCGATCCTTATAAAGTCTATATTTAAAATTTAGATATTGATTTCGACGGTATTTGGGTCTAGACTTCTTAGAGCATTACGAATGTGTATAGATTTAAAATCAAAGCAATTAGTTTAATTTTAGAACACTTCCATTATTTAAAGTAGACAGCAAACAAAAAAACGATAATATTATCTCAAATAATAATTGCAACAAAATTTCGAATGAAGCTAAGACAGAAAGAATTCTTAAAGTGCCATCTTGCTAACACCGACGCTTTGCTAGTTGCGCAAGAAAGAGACAAAGATAGGTTCACACACGCTTTAATGCGAGTACATTTTTATGTCAATCGTCAATACCAATGTGATAGCAAAAAACATTGAGTTCTCATTATACAGGATGTCCGGAAAATACATGTACAACGTTTAATGATAGATTGCTGCTGACGTGTCAAAATAGGTCGATTTAAGCTAACTAACCTATATTTAAAATTGCTTAGTTTAGCCTGCAGATGGCGTAAAAGTAAAAGAGGGCGTAAACTACTGATACAAGAGGAAATCACTTTTAAGAGTAAGTAATTTTAAGAACATAGTAATTTATTATTGCCTACCCTGTTTCAAAAGGCACTGCGTATCACTGGTGTATGGTCTAATGCTATAAAATGACGTTTTCTAATGGTATAGTGACCGGCTATATTAAAGTGGAAGTGTTATAGAAATTATGACCCATCTAAAGGTATGTTCTGATTTTTTACGTCATTAACTTTTTGACAAATCAGTTATTTTTATCCGGTAGATTGATATTTTTTGAAACTTTTTTCCGTCTTGAAAATTTTTTGTAGGATGAGCAGTTTTGGCAAAAATTTTTTTCTTTCAATTACTTGCATACACTAAATACTATAATAAAATAATGGACAAATGTGTTATAAAAGAGTTATTTTAAAAAATGGAAAAAACTAAATACAAAACATTAATTAAGCAGAGGTGCAAATATGCACTCTTTAAGAGAAGAAAGTGGACTGTATCTAATGTTTGACATTTATTGAAAATGGCGTCAGTATTTAAAAGTCGTTCTATAAATCTGTGTGTGGTACACGAGTCTTATAAATGTTTGTTTTAAAAGCACCCCACCAAAAGTAATGGCACATATTTAACTCCGGGGAACATGGTGGCCATCTTACTGGCGTATTATTGCCTCTTCCAATCCACCTGTTGGGATATTGGTTATGGAGATATTGCCGAACAGCAGCGGCAAAATGAGGTCCACAATAGTGCATATACCATAATTCTTGTCGAAGCAAAAGGGGCACATTTTCTAGAAGAACAAGCAGCGTATTTTGCAAGAAATTTATTTCCATTTAATCTGTCTGGAGTCTATAGGACCGATAAGATAGCGTTCAATAATACCTGATTTATTTTAAACACATGCTGATGGTGGGCAACTTTAATTGCATGTGGATTTACATCCACATAAACGTGTTCGTTGTGGAAGCTAGTGACTCCAGATCTTATAAAGTTCGTTTCGTCCGTAAACAAAATTTTTCTGCTAAAATGTGGATCACGAATTCTTCTGTTCTGAGTAAATTGGCAAAATGTGAGGCGCATGGGAGGATCAATCATTAAAAGTTCCTGAACTTTTTGGACATAATAGGGATGTAATCGTTGCTCTTTTAAAATATCGTGTAGCCTACTTTTAGGAATTCCCAACTCACGTTCTACGCGACGGACACTGATACTCAGTTCTTTTCCAAAACTGTCTTTTCATTATCGATGAATTAATAATAATAAAAGTATTGTTAGTGTATACAAGTAATTAAAAACAATTTTTTTGGCAAAACCACCCATCCTACGAAAAATTTTCGAGAGGGAAAAAAGTTTCAAAAAACATTAATTTATCCGATAAAAATGATTTGTTATAAATGATGGATGACGTAAAAAATCAGAACGTATCTTTAGATGGGTCATAACTTTTATAACACTTTCACTTTATTATACCATTAGAAAAAATCATTTTACAATATTAGACCATACACCAAAAATCGTTAAAATCATTTCCAGTCACCTGTCAAAGAAATTTAAGAAAAACCAATTTTTAAAAAAAGTTGAGTTCCTCTGCAGGCTAAACGAAGCAATTTTGTATAAAGGTAAATGTTCTTAAATCGGCCTATTTTGACGTCAGCAATCCGTCATTAAACGTTGTACACGTATTTTCCAGACATCTTTTATATATATACATATACATATACATATATATATATATATATATATATATATATATATATATATATATATATATATATGAGTAATTTAATTCACAATATGATTCATACAAATTTGAATCACGGGACAATCGTCGTTCTAAAGAGTAGAAACTTTATTTAAACTTTATAAATTTAAAAAAAAATTGACGGGACAATGGTCGTTTTAAAGTAATCCGTCATTAAACGTTGTACACGTATTTTCCAGACATCTTGTATATATATATATATATATATATATATATATATATATATATATATATATATATATATATATATATATATATATATATATATATATATATATATATATATATATATATATATATATATATATATATATATATGAGTAATTTAATTAATCAGTGTAATCACGGGACAATCGTGTAGAAAGTTCAATTTAAAAAAAAATTGATGTCCTCTGCAGGGTAAACGAAGCAATTTTGTATATAGGTAAGTGTCCTTAAATCGGCCTATTTTGAGGTCAGGAATCTATCATTATACATTGTACACGTATTGTTCAGGCTCAAAAATCGATCGCAGGAGGGTTATCCTGTGACATAATCAAAAGCAATTTCTTCTTGTGGGCCGCTTTCCTGCAAAAATTAAATATTTTTGCTTTTCTACATATATCATTTTACGGCCAAGAAATCGGAATAAAGGTGTGTGTGAAAACTCATTTTTCTTTGATTTGAGATTTACCCACAGGCTTCGCCTAAATCCTATGGGTTGCAACCGGAACTCGCCGGAGGAGTATTCCAATTATGAGAAGGTAGCAGGCATATCTGAACATATTCTCTTCAGGAGCACACATTCAAATTTAAAACAAGGGTCGGTACTATTCGGAGAACGGATTGTATAACTAACTACATCAGACGTTGCATTGGCTGATTCGTTTAAACCAAGTAGAGGATAAGACCTTTTTAATTGTTTTTAACCTAAGCGTTTAACACATTCTTAGTTTATAACATTTACTTACTCCCTAATTTTCGAGATATTAAAATGAAAATTAGTGGTAACGGATTTTTTACAGCGACTAATAATAATACCCCTCCAATTTTGATGTAGCTTCTAGAGGTTAAAAACCTTTTTGTATATAAAATTTCGGAACTTGGTATAGAAACAATATGTTCTGTTGTCTTTTCTTTTCAAAAACGCTATACTTTATAAATCTATTTAAAGTTCACCATTTGCTGTTTTATTACTTGATGCTGATGATTAGTGTATCCATCATTTAGCATAATATAAGTTTTATCATTTTTATACATTTTAATTAATCGTTCAGAAATAAAGCTTATATGCTTCTTTGCGTCAGATGCGTTAACTCAAATTGTTTCTTTTTTAATAAAAGCCTACTTTATAAAAATGATAAAACTCGAATATCCTAAATGTGAGTACACGGGGCTGTTTCAAGTAATAAAACAGTAAATATCTCGAAAACGGTAAAATTTAGGTAGTTATATAAGGTATAGCTTTTTTGTAAAGAAAAGATAATAGAAAATATTTTGTCTATACAAAACTTCCTAATTTTGCATTCAAAAAAGTTCACAAAAAGTAGCGCTCCTAGCGCCCTCTAGAAGTTACATCAAAACTGAAGGCGTATTATTATTACCAGCTATAAAAAATCCGTTATCACCAATTTTCACTTTAATATCACAAAATCTAGTGATATTATTTAAAAAAAAATTAAATTTTATTTTGTTTACCCTGTACCTTTCTTAGTATTAACCTGTGGACTAAGGCAAGTATGGCTAAATTGCGATATTTTAATCGAATCTACATATTCCTTTATTATTGGTAGGATCTTTTGGGACACCCTGTGTACACTTCAAATGAACAGAAAAGTATAAATAAATCCGATTATTTAAAAAACAGTTAAAATGATTGAGGATAATAAAATATTTATAGTAAGTGTATGTAGTGTTTCTAAAAATATAAAATTTTAAATTAAATTTCGTTATGTTCCTATTCTCAAAAAACTACCCTAGATACAAGTTAGAAATCATTAAAAAATTAGGTCGAAAATAACCCAAAATTAGGCAGAAATGAGTTTGAAACTCTTTTCCGTTTTATTAATAAGTTTTGGGACAAAAATAAACAAACAGGTTTAATTTTGGCAAGTAAATCGAACACGGACCATTGGATCAACAACGCAAAATTTTCCGATTATTGTAAGATTTGTGGTATTTTTAATTTACTATTGATGCCTCAAAATTAATTAATATACCACTTATTCACCATATACATAAAATGCTCCGCATATTGTCGTATATGGATTTGCGAATTTCAATAAAATATTACATTTAAGAAATATATAACTAATAATCTGCATCCAATATCAAAGTCAAAATTAAACAAACAAGTTCACCATCGTTCAACAAGGTTAATATTCACATGAATGTCAATGCAAGGCTTGTTTATAAAATACATGCAACATACAAATATCGGTGTACAAGGATGGGGAGGAAGGAAGGCAGTCAGTTGAAGAGTCGGTTCAAAAATCAGTACAAGATATAGTATACAGGGTAGCACAGAACTGAAACTGTGACTAGTACAGTGTGGTATAATGGCGCAAGCTAAGACTGGTAAAAGTTAATTATAGGTTTTTAGATATAAACTTAGATGTGAGGATCGTGTATGTGATTACCCACGGCTTTAATAGTGTTAATAAATTGTTTCTATATTTGATCCCGGTCACGACATATGGTGAAGTACGTCGTTTTTCCCAACACGTCATATGGTGGAGGCACCATGTTTTTTCCTGCACGTGAAATACTTGAATTTGCCGTAATGATTCCGCTTGTTGCTTTTTTTTTCTCCCTCTTGCCTTATTTCTTTTATTAATTGTTTTTTCTTCAATATACTTATTTCTAAAGTCATAATTTTCGACTTACTTGTTGATTTTTAGTCCTTTTAGTGTTGTCATATTTCATATATATATATATATATATATATATATATATATATATATATATATATATATATATATATATGTATATGTATATAAAACGCGAACCTTGGGAAAAGTTAAATACGCTACACTATTAGTCGGGCGCAGCGGTTCGAATGGTCTCGTTGCGTTCCTTAGGCACAATAAAATATGCTATACTAAGCTAGGCTGGGCAGTCCAAATTGGCCTGATTACCTTAAAGCTTCACGAAAGTACCCGAAGAGTTCACAGCTACCGAGAGGCAGCCGAACGTGATAGCAAATAGAATATGAAATCGCGATTTGGGTCATCAGCCGGTCTTTTCTCATAATTCGATCGATCGGTCGCGGCATCACGTCGGCATGCGGAAGTTCAGTTGTTCAGAGGTCGCGCGGTCGATATTTTAACTCGATATTGTTTCGGAAGTTTTTAATCGATGAAAATTGATTTAGTGTTTAGTTGGTGCTTACGAATTTAATTTTGCAAAAATAACCAATTTCAGGGTGGTCTATATTTGAGTTGTGAATGAAGATGAAATAAAATGTTGGTAGTAGGAAAAATTAAACAACTAAAGAGTGCTAACGAACTTAATTTTGAGAAAATAACTGAATTTAAGGTAAGTGGTCGCAATTTGCCAGAACTTAGTATACGACAAACTAGTAAAGACAAAAATAAAGAGGTTCATCGATACTTTCGCAAAAGTATGTACGCTTTAGCTAACTGGATATGTGGTTGTGAAGTCTCTAACTCATTTTACTGTTATGTTTGTTTGTTGCTTTCTAAGGACTCGTCGGACTCATTATGGTGCAAAACCGTTGTTAAAGACTTAAAACACTTAAAAGAAAAAATAAAAAAACGTGCGCTTTCTGCAGATCACATGAAATGTTCGGTGGACTATGCTACCGGTCGGAAGTGTTGATATTCGCACTCAGCTAGACACAGCTTATAGAAAATCCCTTAGAGATTTTAATGAAAATGTATCCAAAAATCATTATATTTTAAACAAAATTATAGATTGTGTAAAATTTTGTGGGGCATTTGGCGCTACGCGGCCATGATAAAAATGTCTGAAAATCCAGGGGTTTTTCGAGGGTTTATAAATTTTCTTGAGGAGTTGAGCCAATATAGACTATCTGCTTTAGCAATGTTAAGTATCGAGAAATCGTTTATAAAAGGAACGTGCGTGCAATTTTAACGAACGTGTCATTCACCATTTTTCCAATTCTAAAGAACGAAGAGTAGACCTGAACTTCAAGAGAATTTAAAGATAAGATATATATTTTTAGGTATGCCTGCGAGCCGCCACAAATATACATATAGGTATATATGATGTGTTTTCATTCCGGGTGTACATGCGTTCACTACTCGTTCTGAAAAGTATTGGTATTTTCGATGCTGTCTTTCTCGCGTCCGAATAGAGACTGAAGTGTTCGTAACTCCGACCTTGTTTTTCAATTTCTATAGCTTGTTGGATTATTCTTGTTTTATATTGGCAATCTCCCTACACCCATCGAAATTTATTTTGTGGCCGGTTTCCTGATGATGTAGGAATAGAGCTGAGGTTGTTATTTCTGATGCTGAGTTTATGCTCTTTCACTCTTGTTGATATTCGATTAGTTTGCCACATCTTTTCACACTCCTGGCACGGAATGCTGTATACTCCGTGGTTTTCTAGTTTGACTTTATCTTTTGCGTTTCAACTAGTTTACCTATAGTTGTTTGTGGCTTGTGTTTTATTTGTATGTTGTGTTTCCTAAGAATTCTTCCGATTCTGTCTGTTGTGCCTTTTATATGTTAAGACTACTTGCTGTTTTCCCGGTTCATAATTTTTGTTGTTCGTTGTTCGGGAACCCTGTGCATTAATAGCTTTCCCTAGAGTGCGATTTGTATAGCCATTTTTCTTTAAAGCACTAGATATTATATTAAGTTTGTTTTGTCTCGTCTGTGTTTTAGTTAATCGCACGGATCTGGATATTAAGGCATTGGCCACAGCTTGATTTTGTGCTTGGTGATGATGTGTTCTTGCATTTAAATATCTGTCTGTATGTGTTGGTTTTCTATACACGGTGTATTCGAAATGTACTCTAGAGTAAATTGTATTCTGGGGTGGATTGAATTTACGTAAAGGCAGAAAATTTTCGAGCTTTATTGGTGAACATTATTTTATTTTTAGTTGTTTTTTCTAGGTACGTAGACGGGTCCCTTGAAACAGACCTATAACAATTGTCTTGTATGATATCCTGCATTTTTTTTATGTAGTCTTGGGTATTCATAACCACAGTTGCGTTTCCTTTATCTGCTGGATGGATTGTGATGTCTTTATTTTTCGAAACTATGTTAGGGGCCTTTCTTCAGAGGGCAAACTAAGGTGATTTAAATAAAAGGGATGAATCATTAAAACTACCAACAGTACGGAAGACAATAATTGACAAATGTAAAATCACAAAAAATCAAGCGCAATTAGCGCATCAACAACAGCACAATCTGGAAAACATAAATTACGACCAACCACCGCTTAGATATATCCTTCGGCTCCGGGTGGGGGTATAAAAGGAAGCGTGGAAGTCAACAACTCTCCAGTTTCTATTCAGAAGCGAGAAATAAAATCTCGAAAATGCCAAAGGTGATTTTGGCGAAACGTCAGCAAAATTCTTCTTTTCAGAAAGATATCGACAGTAGTGAACGGATGTACACCCGGAATGAAAACACATGCACACACATACACATTTTTGCTACCATGAAGGACTAAGAATCAACAAGTAAGTCGAAAATTATAACTTTAGAAGTAAGTATATCGAAGAAATGCAAATAGCAATCTACAAATAATTGCTAATGATTAGAATATATTGGTGAGGGGGAGAATTGGCATTATGGCCTTTTGAATAAATAAATGCGAAAGGTATATCTAGCATTTTTGACGCCTGGAAAAAAAATAGTTTAATATAATGGTGACTAGAAAAAGAAATGTTAAATAAAGGCTAAAGAAAAAAAAAAGTAAGGTATCAGCGAGAAAAAAAAATACAAAAAGCAACATGGGGCAAAGAACATGGCGCATCCACCATAAGTCGTGTTTTTTATACTAATGGGTCCTTCTAAATTAAAACGCATGATGTAGAAAAGCAAATATAAAAACAATTTATTAACATTGTTAAATCCGTCGGTAATCACATGAACGATCCTTACATCTAAGCTTATATCTAAAATCTAAAATTGAGTCTTAGCTTGAGCCATTCTACCATAGTGTACTACTCACACTTTCAGTTCCCTGTATACTACTATCTTTTTACTGAATTTTGAACTGACTGCCTTCCTTCCTCGTACTCCGATATTTTTATGTTACATGTGTTTAATAAACAAGCCTTGAATTGACATTCAGGTAAATTTGAACTTGGTTGATCGAAAATTGTTTTCTTAACTTTGCGTTTGACACTGGATGCAGATTATTAGTTATACATTTTTTAAATGTATAACTAATATTTTTTTCTGAATTCTTAGATATTTTATTTTTAAACCCTTTTGAAACGGTAAATATATTTTTTGTAGAAAATGTCATGTACTTTAATTTTTGGTTCACCCCCCGCCGGCGCGCGGGGAGTTTTAGTATTGTGTTCATAACAAACAATTTTGCAAATTTTTAAAACTACACGATTTGTTTCCTCTAATTGGCGTCAACCTTTGTTGCCTGAGCTACAAAAGGGAGGTTTTGAACTAAGAAAATGGGCCTCAGATAAATATTCCTTTTAAGTACCTTTCCCTCATCGTCATCAGCATATTCTAAGTTTTGATTCACATGAAAATTTTTCTCTTAAAATTCTTGGCTTACCTTGGAACCTCTCTTCTGGTTCTCAAAATATTTTATTCAGCATCTTTGTAGTTTGGGACTTGGTTGAGATAATAAAATTCCATCGGTTACACTAGAAAAGTGAGTTACGAGTTGGGTTAATCTTTTGTTCTAAGGTTGTTGAGCTCCATGGTTTAGCTGATAGTTCTAAAAAGGGATTTGTTGCTGTTGTTTGAGAAGTCCACTATATGAGTAGTGGTAAGTGGGAAGTGGCGCCCTTGAAAATCATTTCGTTGCCGCGGTTCTCTGTACATAAAGTTTTTACGTAGTCTGATTCGACAGTAGCTTTGCACTGGATTAAATTATCGACACATAGGTGGAAGATTACTGTTGATTTTACGTTTGCTCGGACTGTGTAATCGCAATTGACTAGTTAAGAATAAAAATGAAAACCGTAGGTTACTGGGGATGCAGTTTATGTATATAAAAGGCCAAATAAAGGTGTGCAACCCTTTATTGTTTTGTCAAGCTTTCGGGATCAATTTACTGTCACTGCTAGAGAATTACAATATAGTTTATAAAATTCCATGTAATTAGTGTTATCATATCTAGGACAGATTTCTAGAAGCCTTAAAGACAGAATTACATCACATAAGAGCGACTGTAGGAGAGGGGTTCCGTCCTGTGCACTGAGTGAACATTTCACTAAAGAAAACCACTCCCTTAACTGGGGTGGCGCTGAGATTTTGTATAAAGCGTCCTCTTATTGTAAACGCATTTTTCTTGAAATAATACATATAAATCTCCAACACCCAGTCATAAACAAAAAGAGCCGCACCCAGAACCTCAGCTCCATATACAGTTATATTTTAACATTACAAAAAAACAAATTTCAGTGTCTGGACGCTCCCGCTCCCGATGAGTGGTTTATGAATTTCCATATTATAATACCATTGTAACTAACTTTGTTGCATAAATTATTCCCTATTTTGTCTTTATATTTCTATTGTCTGGACAATTGATTATTTTACAACTATTACAGGACGACTATCATACTTTTAAAGGTTTTTTTTTGTGGCCTTTCACACTTATCCTCTTAATTAATTACCATTCTAAAATAAACATATTGCTATGTACATGTACATGTAAATTAGTTCGAATTGGGATGAGCATTGTATACACACCACTGTAAGATAGGCAACCCGTCATCCTTCTGTGTTGTGCCTTCAAACTACCAATTTAGTACACTATCTCTATTTCATTTTTCTTGTTAAAAATAATATTTGTATCTCTCTCTCACGTCTCCTCTACTTTCTTGTTTAAAATTCCTCTAAAAAACGTGTTTGCTAGTTAACAACATAAAGTCCCAGGATGGACATGTTTTTAAAAGTTTTTAAATTCAGTTTACGCTGTCAATCTTTCAACTTTTAAAATTTTTAAATAAACAGAATGAAGATTTGGTGCAACTAAATGTGTGTCTTCTTCAGAGTATGTTCTTGTTTCAATAGCAAACCCACATTGGCGAGTTCAAACGTATTATATATTTTTAGTTAGTTTCTAACTTGTTTCTTTTTTTAAATTATTTGTATAAAATTTCTAAGGAATATATATATATATATATATATATATATATATATATATATATATATATATATATATATACATACATATATATATGTGTATATATGTATATATATATATACATATATATATATATGTGTATATATATATATATATATATATATATATATATATACATACATATATATATGTGTATATATATATATATATATATATATATATATATATATATATATATATATATATATATACATATATATATATATGTATACATATATATATATATGTATATATATATATATATATATATATATATATATATATATATATATATATATATGTGTATATATGTATATATATATATATATATATATATATATATATATATATATATATATATATATATATATATATATATATATATATATATATATATATATATATATATATATATATATATATATATATATATATATATATATATATATATATATATATATATATATATATATATATATATATATATATATATATATATATATATATATATATATATATATATATATATATATATATATATATATATATATATATATATATATATATATATATATATATATATATATATATATATATATATATATATATATATATATATATATATATATATATATATATATATATATATATATATATATATATATATATATATATATATATATATATATATATATATATATATATATATATATATATATATATATATATATATATATATATATATATATATATATATATATATATATATATATATATATATATATATATATATCTCCAAAACAGAACCAGTTCTCTAGAACTTTTCTATTACGCTGTAGATTGCCATCCCAGTTATTGGTACTCCTTCAAATTTCTCGATAAATTATTCCATGACGTAGAGGTATGATTCTTGACCATCCCCGTAACACACATTAAATAATAATTATTTCAGCATGAGCATGTATACACACCACTGTAAGATAGGCAACCCGTCATCCTTCTGTGTTGTGCCTTCAAACTACCAATTTAGTACACTATCTCTATTTCATTTTTCTTGTTAAAAATAATATTTGTATCTCTCTCTCACGTCTCCTCTACTTTCTTGTTTAAAATTCCTCTAAAAAACGTGTTTGCTAGTTAACAACATAAAGTCCCAGGATGGACATGTTTTTAAAAGTTTTTAAATTCAGTTTACGCTGTCAATCTTTCAACTTTTAAAATTTTTAAATAAACAGAATGATGATTTGGTGCAACTAAATGTGTGTCTTCTTCAGAGTATGTTCTTGTTTCAATAGCAAACCCACATTGGCGAGTTCAAACGTATTATATATTTTTAGTTAGTTTCTAACTTGTTTCTTTTTTTAAATTATTTGTATAAAATTTCTAAGGAATATATATATATATATATATATATATATATATATATATATATATATATATATATATATACATACATATATATATGTGTATATATGTATATATATATACATACATATATATATATATATATGTGTATATATGTATATATATATATATATATATATATATACATATATATATGTGTATATATGTATATATATATATATATATATACATACATATATATATGTACATACATATATATATATGTGTATATATGTATATATATATATATATACATATACATATATATATATGTGTATATATGTATATATATATATATATATATATATATATATATATATATATGTATATATATATATATATATATATATATATATATATATATATATATATATATATATATATATATATATATATATATATATATATATATATATATATATATATATATATATATATATATATATATATATATATATATATATATATATATATATATATATATATATATATATATATATATATATATATATATATATATATATATATATATATATATATATATATATATATATATATATATATATATATATATATATATATATATATATATATATATATATATATATATATATATATATATATATATATATATATATATATATATATATATATACATACATATATATATATATATATATATATATATATATATATATATATATCTCCAAAACAGAACCAGTTCTCTAGAACTTTTCTATTACGCTGTAGATTGCCATCCCAGTTATTGGTACTCCTTCAAATTTCTCGATAAATTATTCCATGACGTAGAGGTATGATTCTTGACCATCCCCGTAACACACATTAAATAATAATGATTTCATGAAATAAAGACATTGACAAATACATCGTTGAGTCTCATCACTGGGGAACAAATTTCAAGTTTCTTTTTTGTTTTTTCAACAATATCTATTTTTTTGAATTGAACTACAACCAAATAACTATTAAAGAATTTAGTTGGCTCGCAAAAAAATCTAATTTCTATTAAAGAACTTAGTTGGCTCGCAAAAAAATTAATTATTTGTTACAAAATTTTAATTTATAGGCATATACAATTAACTTATAAAATACAAATAATATATTGTTGGCTCAACGAAAGCAATTAGTATTTAAAGCACCAAAAATTTGCCATTTATATCTTTCATATTGTATGGTCTCCTGTAACAATTTCAAATTGCGATACGTTTCTTTCATGTGGACTGCATGACCAATTGGTTTTCTATGTTAAAAAATAATGTTAGGTTTTTCTGAGGCTTCGGTACATTTTATCTTGAAGTAAATTCCATTGTTGCAATCGAAAGGCCAATAGTTTTGCTTTTTTCTTGGGGGATTCTAAATCCGTTATAAGGTGACTTAATTCACTTTGACTTATTTTGTCAGGCTTTTTACTGGGAAGTTCACAGAAAAAATCGGAGTCTTTCGAGGTTGATGGGTCGGCGACATTTTTTGGTACACTACCGTTTGAATCCGTTTGATCATCATCAAAATAAAGGGCATATTCCTGAGGTGGATTAGGTACAAGTAATTCGTCACTATGAGGCACTGGGCGTATGGCGGATTGTAAATTTGGATACTGTATCGCAGACCTCTTTGGATGGGAGGTGTCAAGCAAAAGTAAAAGTCAGTAATGTGGTCTTTCGGTTCTCGCCAGATCACAGGAACAGCGAAAGGCATCTTACGCTTTTTCCCACTTAGCCAGCCGCGAATGTTGGACGCACATTTATTACAGCAGTTATGGAGACCCCAATTTTTATCCTGGTCTCCAACTTTGCAGCCAAAATACAAGTGGCAAGCCTTTTTTATATATACTTTTTTGTTTCACAAAATTCACTTCGCCATATATATAACAAAAATGATCCGGCTTATTTACATAAACTCGCGACATGCTGCTCAAAAGTCTCTAATTTCTCAAATACGAGCAGCTCTCTATCAACTGGTGGTTGAAATACAACTAACTAACAATTTAGAATTCATGTTATATGCATGTATTTGAACCCCTTATAAAGTACACCTGGTATAATAAATCCAGGCTATTTCTCATTTAATGGTCGAACTTTCCCATACATTAAGGCCGGTAAGTAAATTATCATAATAAGCATAGATCTATAAAACGGGAGCCAACTGAGACTTTTGCAAGACAGATTGTTAATTAGTATAATAAAATAAGTAAGTTTTTGCTATTTTGGTCTCGGAAACATTTTTACTGCTCCCGTGAATTATTTAAAAACTTAGGTACTCTGATTAAAGGTGTGCTTGAGAATATTTGAAAACTGATACCCTTAATTTTAAATCTTGTAACGAAATCTTATATTTCTGCTCGGGGTTTAATTCAAAACATTTTTAATATTTGTACTTTGGAGTGAAAATTATAAACGAGGTATGCTTCTTACGTAAAACAACATGTGTTTTTTTATGCCCCCTGTATAAAAAATTAAATTTTTGATAACGCGAACCCTATTTATTTTTCAAGCAAAAGAGTGACTTTTTTAGTATTATTAATCCATTAGACCTCTTGTAAAGTCTATCCGCGGATATGCTGTGTATTTGCATCATTTTACACATAAAATAAATTTGTTCGAACACTCCGTTTGTGCTGATTATTTGGCCTGTCGGACTTAAAGAGTTTCGAGAAATTCTGCTAGTTTAGCAGTGATGAAAAAAATGGGATAGCAGCAACCCAAGGAAGAAATCAACATAGCGCAGTCAGGCCCTAACAGAAACAACCAGGTGACGCAAGGATTCAACTTTGTCGAAATCCCTGGTATGGTGGCTTTTGGGGTGACCCTAGCAGACATAGGCGTGTATCTGTGGAGCAGGTGTAAGAATGCGATGGAAAGAAAAAACCCATTGGAAATCAGGAAGGGCCAGAAGCTCATTTTTTTCCCTTACATGTATTATGTTTGATTTCGATTGTTGCTCATAATGTTTTGTGTATATTTTATAACGTACGATGATAGTCATATATAAATTCCGGGTAAATGCATGAATTTAAGGAATTATATAAAATTTGAAATAAGTTTTAGGATGAGGTTAAGAAAGAATCTTTAGAACGACGCGAAAATACAGATAGGATTAATCAATTACAGTTGCAATTGGAAACGTTTAACAGAAAATTAAGAAAGCTCCGAGAGGAATATAAAAAAAGGACTAGTGACGGATTATGGATGATAATGCATTACGAAATTTATCAAGCGGTGTGCAGTGCATGTGTTTCAAACGCTTCTTTATTTTGTTAAATATTGTGGTTATTTTTCGCTAAACTATTTTGAATTTTCGCAAGTATCTAGATGAAAGTATTTTACATTTAAATGGTAGCCACTTTAAGCTCATAAAAGGACATAGGTCGTGTTTTCCACTATTATATATTAAACATCGGTACTGACAAAAACTTTTAAGATAAGAAGTCAGTACAGTGGTGCAATACATATTCACGACTCCGTCGTCGTTGGTCTAACATGCCAATTTGCAAAACTATCAAAACGTCGGGACTCAAAGATAATGATGTATGTTCCAAATATTTTCACGGCAAATGTGTGGGATAAAGTAAGCAGAGTGTGGCGAACTTTCAGTTACCAGGAGCTGTTTGGTTTTGTCCTGAATACAGACCTGCAACAAATGCACGGCGTGTTTCGAATATTCATGTATGATGCCATAGAGACGTAATCATCTCGCACCTTAAGAATAGTCGAAACAATTCGAGCTCAAATGTTAAACTCCAATAAAAATTACTCTGAAATATTGGAATCAGTCAATTTTTGCTTTGATAAGGTTACGGCTTTTAAAGCGATGATGAAAAAAGACAATGAAAAACTGGACATAATCGAAAAGCTATCTCAAGAAAATTAGCAACTAAAAACGGAAATCTCTCAATAACTCAATCGATATTTTAGAATAGATAAGATCTAATAATCTGGATATTGAAGGTTTTCCAGAATAACAAGGAGAAAAGCTTTTAAGTTCAGTACAACAAATCGGTGAGAACTTGAATTGTTCTATCTTCCCTCGGGATGCCCTAGCCTATAATCGTCAAGTTATCACACAAAAGAAAAAAAGATGATATCTTGGCTGCTGCCAAAACTAAGAGGCGTCAAGCTCGTACATCGACTCCTGGACTAAAGATGAAAAATATATCGAACCAGCTGTTTATCAATGAACACTTAACCAACCTAAGTAAAACGCTGTTAAAGTATGCTAAAGACGCTGCGAAAACAAAAAAATACAAATATGTATGAGTTCGAGACGGCAGTGTTTTTGTTCGCAAGATTGACCAATCTGCTATTATAAAAGTGTTTTCTGAGTACGACGTTAACCAAGTGTAAGTTTTATACAATTTAACCTAAATAACCTTTTTTACGTATGTCTGTTTCCTTTCTGTATCGTGGATTGAAAACCAAATGAGAATATTTATACAAAAATTCTTTAAATTGTGACCACGGTATTTTATGTTTAACTAAAACTTGGCTTAATCCCGAGATTTCTTGTTCAGAGTGTCTTTCTGATATTTATAATGTTTATCGACGTGATCGAATGGACTCTATTCTATCCATCAAACATGATGGCGGTGGTGTTTTAATAGCTATTGACTCTAAGCTATGTAGTATTCTAAGAGCTGATTGGTCTTCAGATGCCAAAGATTTGTGGATGACTGTATATCCTAGTCTAGAAAATAAGTCTAAATTTCAGGTGTGTTGTGTGTACATCTCCTCTTTTGATAGTGCCTGTTTAACTGCCTTTTGTTCAAAACTACTAAAAAAACTAGATAAAATTGTGAGCAATAATCCAAATGACTCATTTATTATATGCGGAGATTGTAATCTTCTCAACATTAAGTGCAACAACATGCATTGCCTTTTGTGGACTTTCGCAGTTTAATTATTTTTTTAATACAGCTAGCAATAGTTTTGATCTTGTCCTAAATAATAATTTTCAAATTTCTAATATGCAAATCTGCGATACACCTTTGGTTGACGAAGACAGGTACTATAATACATTGGAATTTACATTCAACTTGCGTGAAATACCTTTTTCTTTTAAACTCAATAATATTAACTTTGATTTGAATTTCAACTTTGCCGACTACAATAGTATAAAGACTGAGCTGAATTCAGTAAATTGAGAAGAAACCCTACGCAATTTGAATACGGAAGACAGTGTAAGAGTGTTATACTCTATAATTAATAATACTATGTTAAAACATGTCCCTAAACATAGTAGATTTAAACGAAAATATCCTCACTGGTTTAGTGTAGGCACCATAAAGGTTATCAGGGAAAAAACGAGATGCATTGCAGATGGAAAAAATATAATAATGATCTTGATTATCTTATCTTTAAATTGCTTATACCGATTACATAAATTATATTGGTCGTGTTGAGGACTCCATTTTAGGCGATTCGAGGCAAATATAAGAAAGACAAAATGGGTACTATTACCGCTTTTAAAAATCCTAATTCTAATGAAATGGTAACAGATGGTAATAAAATAGGTGACATTTTCTCCTCTTATTTTAATTCTGTTTTCACTCAATTGAGTAATGTCAAAACTATGTAGGGTCTAATTCAGTGCCACCAAAATAATATTTCTAATTTACATACCTATTTCCACTATTATTAATACAATATATAAGGACTTCCAGACAAAGCGGCGAGTGTTGACAATGTACCCACTGTGTTTCTAAAAAATTGTATTTATGAAATATCTTCACCGTTACATATCATCTTTAATAAGTCTCCAAATGAGGCTAATTCCCACATATTTGGAAATCTGCCTTAATTGTTCCTATATTAAAATCCGGCAACAAACTCCTTGTAGAGAATTACCGACCTATATCTAAGTTATGTATCATCGCAAAGCTTTTTGAATCAATTATATGTGACTACTTATATATAGACTGTAAAATTATAATTAACACCGAACAAAACGGCTTTTTGAAAAAGCGTTCCGTCGAGAGCAACTTGTTCATATACTCACAGTACTTGCTGGATAATATGAACGAGGGTTTTCAAGTTGACGCCGTCTATACCGATTTCAGTAAGGCATTTGATAAAATTGATCACAACATTCTGATAAACAAACTTGCTAGGGTTGGTATTCATGGAAGTCTACTTAAATGGTTTTTATCATACATAAGTAATAGGAGTCAAGCGGTTAAAATTGGTATGTTCAAGTCGGCTTCTACAGAGATTAGTTCTGGAATGCCCCAGAGAGGTCCCAGGTGGGACCCCTCTTGTCTAATAGGTATTTATATTAATGATATTGCTAGTTGCTTTAAATTTTCGCATTTTTTAATGTATGCTGATGACCTGAAAATATTTCATAGACTCACTAACTCATCCGATATGTTGCTCATACAACATGACCTAAACAATTTTTTTCCTACTGTCAGCGAAATTACCTATATCTTAATCTAAAAAATGTCACATAATAACATTCTCTAGAAACTTAAATGAAATACATTTTAATTATATAATTAATACCATACCACTAGCTATTGTAAAAGTCACAAAAGCAAAAAAAATCTCTCGGTTTTCTTATTAGAACTTGTAAAAGTTTTAGACGGTTAGAATCGATCGAGTTCAGGAAAAATGTATAAAATATGTTTTATAAATTTATTTCTTATTTATAATAAATTCTATATACCTTTTATCGATAATACAGCTATGATTAAACGAAACCTGAGTCTATTGTCACTCGAAGACAGAATGTATGACATAATTTCAGTGCCTTTAGTTAATTTATTACATATAAATATCCGATCACACAACACAAGAAATAAACATTTTTTTCGCATCCAACCAAGCAATAATAATTATGACTTAACCTCACCTCTATATCGCTGCTGTAAATCTTATAATACACTTTTGAGCTTAGTTGATTTGGATATTTGTTCCTTTTCCCTATCAACATTTGGCAATACATTAAAAAGATTTTATTGGAGTCATATTTCTTAATATATTTTACTTTTTTATCATTCTGTCACGCAGTTCGTATGATCATTATTTTTTTTAGATATGTGTAGGTTACTATTATATCATGTTTATAGTATAGTACTAGTGAATACTGTTTCTGGGTTCGTCCCATTTTGTAGTCCTTTTCAATAAATATATAAATTAATAAATAAAAGTCTTACGTTCAATAAATGATCGATGACATTAATAGATATCCGTAACGGCGTTATAACTAAGCGTCTCAGTCGTATAGCAGAAGTTATTGCTAAAAAAATGCTACTTTATGTTTGGTTTCAGCTCTGATTCTCCATTTGTAACTAATTTAAATAACAAATATGCTATATATACTACGAAATATTTTATGGTATAAAACTACAACAAAGAAGATTAAACATATGATAACCAAAATTATTGAATACAAAGATTTTTTTCGAAATCTGATATCGTGAATAATGCATCTAATGTTACAATAAATACAACAATATTGTTGTCATTTGTCTAAATTCTTAACTAAGTTTTACACAAATACTGCACTAGAACGCAAACAATACTATCATTAAGACTTTTTTAAGAATTAGTACGCCAACCTTTTAGTAAAATTCGGATACGTAATGAATTTACACGGATGTTTGGTAAATTCGCGAAGTACTTTTCACGGATGTTTGGTAAATTCGCAGAGTAGGTGATACACTTACAATATTAAAATATTTTTTTTACATGTAGTAGTATAAAAACTATTAGTCATGAGTTTATTGTTATGAATGGGTTCGATTATGCTATATATACCTGGAGTAATCGGATCAGATTTTGTAACGAAAACAAAAGAAGTATTAGACAAATTTTCGATTTAATTTCTGATTAAAAATAGGCAACTAACGATTCCGCTGGAATTCAAAAGAGAGGATAATATTATAATACTCCCTTAATAGATAATTATAGACAATAAATTGGATGAATGTGTGATTATGATGAGGAGATATGCGAAGGTGTACTATTTATGATACCGAGGTCAGAAGGTAACAAAGTACCAGTGAGATTTTTAAATGTGAATGAAAGAGAGGTAAAACTAAACATTTTTCAGCCAAAAATAGAAAAATCTATACGGACGTTTCTAAATCAGAAGATGGCACATCTGCCGCAGTTGTAACCCCCAACCCAGTCCTCAAATTTAAAATGTATGATGACACCAGTGTCTACTCTGCGAAGCTGTATACCGTTTGCCAAGCTCTAAACCATATTAATCGGAACAATACTCCATACCCAGCTATTATCACAGACTCTCTTAGTGTTATATCTTCAATAAGGTATATTTACACCACACATCCTATCGTACAGCTCATTAAGCAAGTCCTACGTAACATACAAGTTGTTGGAAGAAAGGTTGCATTTATATGGGTACCATGCCACATTGCATTCTCGGGGAACAAACAGGCGGATTCAGCAGCACGATCAAAAGCAACAGATAATAATTCAATGGTAATTCAAAATACACTGAATAGTGACTATAAATCTTTCGTTAAAACCAAAGTGATAAGTGCCTGGCAAAATGAGTGGGTTAATTCGCAATTGAAAATATCTGAACTTTCTGTTAAACCGGGGCAATATGTGCCAAGCATTCGGAAAAGCCAAGTTACACTGACAGCGGCTCAGAATAAGACATACGAGACTGACACGTAAATACTTAATTTTAAAAACTAACCAACCAATATGTGATATTTATCATGAATTGACCCAATAAAACACATTCTTTTAAACCGCCCAAAATACGAACACAAAAGACATCAATACGGTATTAAAAACACTATCTTCGAAACCCTAAAGAGTAAAAAAGTTTACTGAATAAAAATATAAGTTGCCGCACTGGGCCGTCGGCACTTATTGCAGATAAAAGGCGAGCCGCTTAGTTTCAAACCCGATCGACATTGTCTCCTGTTACCGAGCTGTTTAAAAGTAGTTTGGCTTCGCGCTACGAATTTGTATCTACCAGGGAATTTCAAAAGTATAAATAATAACTTTGGACAAAAATTATTTAGTTGAATTTTGTCGTCGGACTATATTAATATTTTACAACTACAGTTTTAAATGTTATTTATATATAGTGAATTTAATATTAAATTGTTACTTACCTGCTAGTCGAATTTAAGAATACAATATTCTTATTATATAAATAAACAAATCGGTAAATTTCCTTTACCCGGAACTACCCTCATATGATTTTTTCCAATTTGTTCGGAATAGTGAAGTGTGTTTTAGATTAGTTCAGTACATAGTCACAGTATATAAGTGTTACATATACTTTTCATTTTTATTGGGCGCCATTTTGTTTAATGCTATTTATTGAATTTCTACCAATATTTTACCATTTTTTTTCTACCTAGGTCACACTTAAATTTGGGCATAATTAAAAATAAATTCAATAAATAGTTTTTACATAGACATACCGCCATTTTGTTACGTCATGTTGAATTCGTACCAGTTTATCCCATTTGCACACTTAATTTTTCTGCAAAGTCAATTGAACAAATGTTTTTTAAGATGATTTTTTTAAAAAAATTATTTGTCCGCCATTTCGTTTCGGCATCTTAAATTAAAACCCATATTATCAGTCTTTACGTACTCCGTTGGTCCGCAAATATTTCCTAATACTCCAAATAATTCACCACTTTAACATAACAACAAGAAGACGGTTAACGAAAACCATTTAGAAACTTAATATCTGGCATATATCTGTGAACCAACAGAGTAGGGAAAGACTGATAATATGGGTTTCATGCGGGATATAAAATCTCTGTGTCATGAGGATGCAGCAATAAAGTAGCGAAACGGCGAGAACTTAAAAACAGAGTCTTGTGTTTTTTTACTGGATCCTAACCACAAATAATACGCCACTCTAACATAAAACCATAAGGATTGTTAACGAAAACCATTTAGAAACTTAATATCTGGAAAACAGCTATGGACCAACGTAGTAAAGACTGATAATATGGGTTTCGTGCAGGATATAGAATTTAGGTGTCCTGAGGATGCAACAATAAAATAGGGAAACGTCGACAGTTTAAAAAAGTCTATTGTTTTTTTACTGGATCCCAACCCCAAATTATACACTACTTTAACATTTCAACAAAAGGATCGTTAACGAAAATCATTTAGAAACTTAATATCTGCAGGCCAACGGAGTAGGTAAAGACTGATAATAATGGGTTTCATGCAGGATATAGAATCTATATGTGTTCTGAGGATGCAACAATAAAGTTGGGAAACATCGACAATTTAAAAAAGACTTGTTTTTTTTACTGAATCTTAACCCCAAATAATAAACCATTCTAAAAATTTTTTTGTAAGATATTACTAGATCATTCTCATATGATCCTTAATTTTTGGTCAAAATTTGGAGTCAATTGGGTCAGTAGTATTCAAGCTATGTCGCGAAATAATAGACAGACAGACAGACCGACAGACGAAATGACAGAATTGATAAAACATGTTTTTTACAACCATCTACAGAGCAATATCTAATAGGCATATTGGCTCATATTTGTCAAAGAAATAATTTTTTTGTCTCACTATATAGCACTATAACAAACTGGAGCGATCACGGAGCCTGACCAGCTGTGTATGTTCCGGAGACCCGAACGTTACCCAGAATGTACCAGCCGGGGCGGGACGTGAGGAATAGGTAAATCGAGTCACGTGTTCAAGTGCTGCAACTTATATTTTTATTCAGTAAACTTTGACAGTAAGTTCAATATAAATAATCTAACGAACTTTTTAAAAGACTGTGATTTACTAGACACCATTTGATTTAAAAAACTAGTTTCGTTAGGCTGGTTTGATGACCCTTGTTGTCGATGCACGTCTAAATTAAAAAAAAATTGAAAGTATTTCTAATTATGATGTATATGAATTCGAGTACTATGACAGTTGAGCGTGTGCAAAAAATTTTAGAATCAATACGCGTTTGAAAAAATTTGCGCAAGGTATGCAGATATTTTCAATTTACAAGGAGATATAGTATCGGTAACTAACCTTTATCAGCAGAATATTGGGTTGAAAAAAAACGCGAGTCGGGTTTACGTCAAACTGTGTTGGTTACCATATGCGCAAAAAGACAAAGTACATAGGCAAGTAGAGCAAATGTTGCGGAAAGACATAATAGAAGAAGCGAAATCAGAATGGTCTTCACCATTACTTTCCAAAAATGGCGGGTAGCAATAAAAGGAAAAGATACAGAATCATGTAGATGTCCGGATGCTGAATAGGGGAGTAAAAGATGATACATTTCGTTTACCTCAAATTACAGATATTTTAGACTCTAGCAGGCGCAGTATACTTTGCACATTTAGATCTAGCTCAGGGATAATATCAACTAGAATTACATCCAGAATGTAAGGTATGTACGGCATTTACTACTGAAATAGGTCACTTTCAGATGAAAAGATTGGCCATGGGAATGAAAGTTAGTCCGAGTGCATTTTCTAGAATGACGACAGTAGCTATGTCAGATCTAAATTATGAATCATGTTTCGTATACTTGGATCATTTAATAGTGTTTGATCACTCAGCGCAACATTATAACATCAATTTAGTAAAGGTATTTGAGATGCTTAGGAAGGTGAATTTAAAGCTTAATCAAGAGAAATGTGATCCGATAGAATTGAAGTTTTGATTACAAACGGCGTGGTAAGTTAGATTGTACCAAAGAAAATAATAGCTACGCTTAAGAACACTCATAACGACCTTCTACCAATCCTCGTCAGAGTGCGTTGCGTCTGAATGTAGTCACCGATATAGGAATAAATTAAATATTGCGCCCGGATAATTCGTAAAGCAGACTGCAACGTTGCTTATTGATGTATTCATTTCTATTCCTACTTGGTAAATTTCGAGTTATTTTACATTAGGATTTTTAGATGTACTGGATGATAATAAATTAATACATTTAATATTTAATTGTGGTGTATAAGAGTACGTATGCACTTATAGAGAGCCAGTAATTAATAAATTAATACAATCATTCCGACCTATGGTTTTAGAGTGCAGAATGGGTATATTCCTTCAAAGCAGTTTATTATATTCGCATTGTAAATAAATGAAAATAATTTAGGAGTTACCTTAACAACCGTAGCGTAGGGTATTTTCGGGAATCAAGGCAGCCGAGAGGATAAGGCCTACGCTTTCGTTGAACAGACAAAGTATTTTTTTATGTGGCTATTTTTTATACATATAAAAGTGCCGCGAACGAAACTAAAAATATGGGCAACAATTAAGCTGAAAAATAATAAACATTGATTCACAGATAAAGTTATCTGCTCGAACAGAAATGGAAGCTACTTAAACTGAAAGAAATAATTTTGACTAAATAAAAATAGTTTTTTTTAGATATTTTATGGTTAACTTGTTTTTAAGAATTTCACTATTTTCATATTAGAATCAACCAGTGAAAAATCTAATTTAAAGTTTTAAGGAAAACTATAACAGACTTTTACAAATGACATAAAAAGAAAATTTTATTTTTGATGTAAATTGGCGCTGTGTGACTCTAATATCGCAATGTATTTTTTTTCGCGGTTCTATTCATAACTTTTCATCACATGGCTGGTGTCAATAATTATTGTTAAGATTATAAAAATGGCATCCATTGCATTAGAGATTCTAACAGAAGGGTCAAATCTGATCACATGCTTTTCAATATTTCTTCGCCCAGCCATTTTAAAATGACTTATACTTGAATTATTTCATGACAGAATAATAATGATGTCCCTACATGAGGTGTATTCTTAGTCATGAGACAAAGGTCTCTCTCTTCTTATTTAATTATTCTCGTTCATTTTTTATTATTACAGCTGTACACGAATGTACCTACACGCACGACCGAAAATTACTTGAAATTTGCGAATTGATTTCCAATGGAGTGGTTCTTTTAAAAAATTAAAACCTTTTTATTTTTTACACAAATGTTCACCCTTTTAGAAAAAATACGAAATTTTGGAAAATCGTTTTTATTTTTTTCTGAGCTTATTTGAAGAAACATTTTAAAATAAATAACACTTTGTCATTTGCACTAGGGTTTTTTTGTTCCAGAATGTGGAAAAAAAAGTTTTAAAAACCAATTTTTCTGAGCAGAGATTTGCTCTGAAAATATAAAGCCGGCGTCGCGAAACTAGAGGTAAGCATGAACAGGTGCAATCTACCTATATTTTTTTGCCAAACTGAATCCAACGTTTTCTCGGCAAACCTTTCATTAAAAAAACTAAAAGTTTGTGAAATATTGTTTCTGCATTCTTGCATTCTTCATAAGTCATTAACATTTAAGCAAAATTAAGGACCATTTTGACGTGTGTTTTCAGTTTAACAAAAAAATATAGAAGGTCGACCTGGTACCTGCTTACTACTAGAGATTTCGGAACTAAATATTTTCAATACAAATTCTCTCGGTTATAAAAATTGTTTAATATCACATTCTTGTTAGAAAAAAATCCATCTTTCCATTTGTCAAATAAAGAAGGTATTTACTAGACTTGAAAAAAAATTGTCATTAGATTATGTTAAATGTAGCAACACATTTAAAAAGTTCTTAAGTTAGATTTCAATTGAAATAAGTTAGATTATCTTAAATATAACGGAAATAAGGGGGGATGGTGGAACTTCTACGTGGGACACCCTGCATCTATACATACCGGGATATCAAAAATTATATTGATAAAAGTTAGCCGTGGAATAAAAAACGTATTTCTTAAGTTTTCTTTTTTTTGCCAGTGGACAATAAATATAAAACATATTTTTTCTATTCTATTGTTAACTTTAATCAACATAACTTTTGATATCTCGGTATATATATATATATATATATATATATATATATATATATATATATATATATATATATATATATATATATATATATATATATATATATATATATATATATATATATATATATATATATATATATATATATATATATATATATATATATATATATATATATATATATATATATATATATATTACGAAAAAGTAATATAGGAATGTGCAAATCGTTTTTCTTGGTCTCAAACGGTTTAGATCTTAAAGCCTGTAAAATTGCCAAAATGTATCAATGTTGTCAATTTTAAAAATATCTAGGATTCTTCGTACAATTTTAAAATCCGATAATATACAGGGTGCTCTATAAAAAATATATAACCGTGACTTGTCACGTCTTTATGCATTGCTCTGTATATAAGAAAATATGTGATGGAAATAATTGAAATGAACTTTAATGTCATCAAACTTTTTTTTATTGAAATCACTATACTGGTTAATAAGGTTGCCACTTGGAACAGTTTAGGATAATGGAATTAAATTAAAAACATTGGATAGGTTTCACCGGAAATAGAGCGCCAAAATATTTCATGAAATATATCCTATATCTATTATTAATAGTTTTAGAAATATTACGGATGTAGGTATCTGCTATTTTATGAAATGAAATTTCTTTTGATAATTTAAGAAATCCTCAAATGTTTAACAGCTAAAATTTTCATTGTGGTTTTATCTCCGGATGTACAAGGTTTTACTTATTTAAAAGGATAGTATTGGCATGTCAAAAACCATAAGTGATACGAGGTTGATTAAATCTGGCAAAGTTAAGCAATTTAATTTCGAATAATATGCCGTTGACAAAGTTGGAAAATGGGATAACTCCCGAAGATATCCTTAAAAAAAACACCAATAGAGATTTTTTTATTTTTTTCAGACTACATTTCAAGAGATATTACAAAATAAATTTTACATCTTTATAGCGACTTTTCCTTCCCTACAAGCTAATGCATTAATATTTAAAATCCGAAGTTTCCTCATCGAGATCTCATCATCAACTTCATTTCTTTAAATACGGATCTGGTTGTATCACAATTAATTTTTGAACAAAATATTTTGCCATAAGAGACAATGTTTTAGAGAGAGACAGAAAACCAGAATCTTGCCAAATCCACAGAGGATGATTTTAAATATTCTAAATGCAAAAGTTCTTATTTAAAAAGTTGATGATGAGCCCTCAAAGTTCAAACGTCGAAATTTGACTGACACTGACTGCACCAACTTGTAGAGGAAGAAAAGTGGCTATAAATTACAATAAAAGTATAAAATTAATTTTTGTAATATCTCTTCAAATGCAGCGTGAAAAAAAATAATAAGAGAATATTACAATTTTCGGTTTTTCACGGATATCTCCGAAACTAGTCGGAATTTTTTCTCTCTATCCACGACATATTATTCGAAATTCAATTGCGCATTTTTTCTCTAATTTTACCAACCTTGTATCTCTTATGGATTTTGAAATACCAATGCTATCCCGTCGAATACATAACACCTTGTAATATTTAGCTATTGAGTTATGTATTACTTAACAGTATGAAATAAATTATTTAAACGGTACCCTAAAGAGTTTATGTGAGTTTTCAAAAAAATATTAAATACAAAACTTCTTGGGTTTTATCGGAATCGTTAGAATTTGGAAAAAAACAAACAAAAGACGATTGTATAAAATAACAAATGAGCATCAACTTCGTTATTTTAAATGGTATACGAATTATAATTATGTACATCAAATGGGCAACTTGCTGATTATAATTATACCAGATTTGATACCTATATCTTTAAACATTTGAGAAAACCCAGTCATAAGAGACAATGTTTTTCCATTGACACTATGCAGTGGAGCGTTCTCCGACTCTCTCTTACATATGGCTTATGTACCTATATTAACAACATTATTTTTAAATCTAAGAATTTTTTGCCCAGGGGTTCAGGGGCTCAAAATACATTTAAAAAATTTTGGAAACGGGGCAGTGCGACGCGTCCTATTTTCAACAGGCCCTATGCACGTGCCTAATGTATAATCCTAAACTTTCGTTAGCTATAAAAAAGTGGGAAAATAAAAGTTTATTTCTATAAAACGATGAATTCGATAAGAAAAAAATGTACCTTCCTAATAAAATTGAGAATTGATTGTCTTATACAGACTGCATAAAAACAATGTCAACAAGCACAAAACAGTTCCTTTTATCAAAATTGACTGACATCTGGTACACAAACATAAACCCGATAACAGTACAATAACATGATGTCCAATAGTGGATATCTTATACAGCGTGCTTAAAAAATAATGCTAAAAAATACAAAATAAAATAAATTTTAAAAAATATTAGTTAAATAAAGCTTTTAGTAGTAAACTATTAAATTGAAAAGTAAAAAAAATCTTTTTAGAACAATGTTTTTTTACGTTTATTTTATTTACCTTAAACATTTTGATTTGTGAATGGAATATAATATTCTACT